>JAODXP020003279.1:0-32539 GCA_027497455.2 Sardinella longiceps
CATAGCGAACGTTCGCGAACATAGGCGAACAGCTTGGCTAACGCCAAGTTTTTGGCTAACGTTAGCGAACGAAGGCGAACGGTCTGAGGAGGTAGTGCGCTCGTTAACAGTCCTGTATGCAGGATAGAAAATTTGTGCGCCCCGATAGGAAATACATCCAGTAGAGCATTGTATTTTATCAGCATGCCTCAAAGCAACTTTGTCTCACATTAATAGCCTCCTACGAGTAATTTCTACTCAGTTTGCCATTTTCGTTTACAGTTTAGAACGAACATTTTAGAACATTACACGAAATCGTTCAAATTTCACTGTTAAATGCGAACATGTTTGCAGTGAACGTTCGCGTATGTTAGGTGAATTTGAACGCTTCCCTGGGCTAAAGTTCCTGGGCTTAAGTTCCTGGGCTAATGGCCCACAGTATAAATGGGGCTAATGTTGTGGCTACACAGTAAAAAACAGAGTGTCAATTTTACTCTTTAAGAGTTGAATTTTACTCTCTGTCAGATAACATTTGGTCCCACTCAAAATCAGTGTAAAATTTACTCTATGGCCAGTGTAAGATTTTCAGAGTTAATTTTACTCTATTTTGTGTGAAAATTAACAATGAAATGTGTAAAAACATTTAACACTGTGATCTGTTTACACTGTCAGAGTAAAATGCTTTCACTACATAGAGTAGTTTCCACTTAAAAATACACTACATAGTGTATATTGATTTTATATTAATATTATATATATTTTTATATGAAATAATAATGTTTTTTAACGGCTACAAGAAAATACACACAATCAAGTACTGAAGCACCATTTATTTCCTCACAGATAGCAATATGGGACAATGTACATCGTGTCATTCCGTGCACATGACATTTGAATGTTAAATGGCCTTTGATAAGGCAAATTATCAACATTAAAGGCAACAAAATCCTCCAAAGAGGTCACAGCAGAATGAAGAAGAGACTGGGCTACACCTCCTGCCTTTAGATCCGAAATGAAAGAGGCACAACTATTTACAATGTGTTGTGAGGATAATGCTGGCTCGAACTCAACCTGTGCCTCATATGGCTCTTCTGCTGGATTTGCACTATTACTATAGCTAACACTTTGACTAACACTTTGACTATGTGGTGGTTCAGTTTCAACAACATCAGATGCACTATTCACATGACACTTATTCAGATGCTTCCTAAAACCAGAAAAACTATTGAAAAAACGTGAGCATCCCACTTGGCCACATTGAAGATAAAGAGTCCTCCCTGTACAGAGTCCATGTATTACTTTGAGGTGCTTTACAAGATTGTTTGCTTCACCAAGGTCTTTACTGCAAAGAAAGCACCTCATTGTTTAATTGAGTCTAATGCATCATTCTCGCACGCAGCTCTGCAATTCTTGGTGTTTCCTTAGTTTTCCCCACGTCAATGTTGTAAATGGAAGTTTGCAGAAAAGTGAAAAAGTTGTTCAAAGCAGGACTGTAAGATGTACCAAAGACATAGTGGGCCTTGAAGAGTTCATCCAGGGCTCCGACTGAGGTGGTGGCTTGGCATGGAAGTGCATGTTTGTCGATGGCAATGAAGAAGGAGTGAATGCTGCTTTTTGTGGGTCCTTGAGCAAGAAGGTAGGGCTGACTGCTTTGAGTGATGTTGTCTAGATGGCGCTGCACACTCGTCCCCGTCTATAACAAAACACATTCAACAACACTATTTATTAGAAAAATATCAATATCACTCAAAACTTTAAACAGTTTAAGGATTTAAGAATTTGATGTCACATGCATGGGATTACTTGCGCTAAACACATGCAGTGAAATTGTAAGGTTCTCTAGAATAAATAAAAGGTTCAAAGGTAAGAGTGCTGTGTGTGGAATAGGTGCTTGTACTAGTATGTGGTGTATAACGTTGGTGTGTAGGAGTGTGTGTGTTGTAGAAAGTTGGGTGACGACAGAAATGAGATAGATAAAATGAAAGAGTGATGTTTGAGGGTATGCATGGCTGCAGTGTGTGTGTTTGGGGGCGGGGGGAGAGATGGTTGCGTGTAGGGTGGTGTTGACAAAGGGTAGTGGAGTGTGGGTAGGGTGGAGTTGGGGTGTGTGTGAGGTGTGGGTTGAGTTATGTATGGAGCTGGGTAGTGGACTGATGTTTGATGTGGTATGGAGTTGTGTTGTATGAGGTAGTGCAGTGACAGTGAGGTGAGCTGTTTGTGTGGGGTAGAGGAGTGAAGGTGATTGGGGTGTGTGGTAGAATGATGTTTGAAAGTGTAAGGGTAGAGGAGTGATGTTTGAAGATGTGTTGATGTGGGAGGCTGTGCGTGTGTGTTTTGGGGAGGGTAGTGGAGATATATGTGAGGTGAGGGGTGGTGTGGTGTTTTGAGGGTGTGTCTGTGGGTTGTATAATAGAGTGATGTTTGAGGGGGTATGCTGTTGGTATAGTGGTGTGATGCTTGAGGGTGGGTGGTGGTGTTGGCAGAGGTGGGGTGATGTTTGGGGTGTGAAGTGTTGTTGACAGGGGGTGGAAGGGATGATGATCAAATATTAGTCTAGTGTACCTTTTGGAATTTGATGAGGTGATCTACTGCATTAGATGCTGATATCTTCCCTGGCCTCTTTCGTCCCTGTGCGGATGGTGGTAACAGATGTAGCAGCAGTATGATGGCAGACATGTCACTGTCCCAGCCTAAAGGCAAACAAGTATCAGGTTAGCATTGTGCCATAATTTTCCACCATCCTCAATATATTTAGCTACATGCTTCTCCACATTAAAGGACTTACCATTTTCTATGTCAGTAGATGTCTCAGCGTTGCGCATCAAATCAAGAAGGTCTGGGGAGGGGACCAGTCCATGACTTTCCTTGATGACTTTTGCTTTGAAAGTGGTAGGCCACCGCTCCAGGAACTTGTTGGCAGTCTGCTCATCAAACATCATCCTGAAATCTTGTTCTATCTGTAATTAGAAAAAGAAAAAAGAAGAAAAGGAGGACAACCTGAGTTGGTACCTTGTGCAACATTTCACAATATATCTCAGTATTCAATGCATGTAGATGCCATACCAGTCCTGGTGTGTCCAGGAACCGTGGAAATACTGAGAAGACCTCTGCTGATTTGTCATCATCATTGACCATGGCGTGGCGATAACTGAAGGTGACTTTCATCTTCTCACGGATGGTGTCGTCATCCGCAGAGTGTCTCAACACAGCGATGGCAGATTCCACTTCCTCGTCAGTCAGGACTTTATCGGCAGTTAAGGGTCTAGTACGCCCATGGCCTGGCCCACCAACTTTAGAACAAAACAATTTTGATGTTGCCGTTTAGAACTACACAGTTTTATGTCCACACATTTCACAGGTTGATAATTTCACCTCATGATAAAAATTACCTTTAGGAGATCTACTAACTGGTGGACCTCTTTCCTCTGCAGCTTTTCGTTGAATGGTCTTCAACCGCCATGCAAGGTATCCTGAACCACTTTCAGGATCGTAGTAATGTTCCTATGTATAATGCATGCACAGTATGATATACATTCATATGATCTCAGCAGTTCCAAGGACAAATATATCTTAAAACCTTTACTTACATAGCCATTCTGTGAATATGGGTCTTCAAGATATGGAAACAGAGCGACAATCCCCTGTGCATACATCACTCTCACACTCTGGGGCGGAGATGTCCTGGTGTATTCAATAATCAACATTCATAGATAGCATTAAACAATATAACCTAAGCAATAACTGCAAAAATGTTTAAACAATGTCTCAACATATTTGACCCATACTTACCCATGTGTTTCCGTCATCTCTGCGGTAAGTATGTTGATGAGCTGCCTTCTGGTTGAATCTGTGATTGATTTTGTTTTTGCATACTCCTCCATGATACGGTCACCTCCAGGCTTTGTCGTCAAGATTTTTTCAATCAGCTAAGACATAGAATGTGCAGTATTGTATTTTGAAAAACACTTGGAAATTACGAAACAAATATGCACCTAAAATTAAATTAAAATTAAAATTGAAAATGTGAAGTAATCCCCCCCGCCCCCAACACACGCGCACGCACACGCAACTCACAGCTTTTGCTTCATAGTTGATGCGGCAAGGCCTTTTGGGTTGACTTCCTCCGGCTGCAACTGGTTCCTCAGCTGGGTCACACACTGAGAAGTTGAGAATCACTGTGTCTTCAGATGCAATAGAGCATGGAGATGATGTGGACTGAGGGTTACCTGAGCAATGGGAAATATGAACACAATTACTTTAAATAGTTCAACACTTTCACTTTAACTTCTATGTGTGTGTAGTCATATGCAAGTAGGCAGCAATTACCAGGTGCTTCATTGGCCAATGAAACTAGGAAAGGTCCACCAAACTCTTTTACAATCTCCTCAAAAACCTCAGAATCAACCTCTGTGTTAGACTGGTCATGAACCTTGATGTCCAACCGTCTATCTTCAGGGATGTTGAATTTCAGACTCACTAGAGTAAAGGAAATAAACAGTGAAATAACTGCAATGCCAACAATTGAACACATTAGGCTACTTTCAATCCAAAATAAGTGACTAACCTTCTCTCAAGAAATTGCCAAACGTTAGTTCAGGTATCTTGATGTATTTCTGCTCTCCACCAAAGGAGACACGCAGCAGCATTTTCTGTTAAATTTAAAGAAGGTTGAATAACTGTTAATATCCATCAAAATATTCTCTGAAGAATCTGAGAAAAGTGATTAGAATGAGTAATGTTCTAAACATTCACTCAAGGCTACTTTAGGGAGTGCTAATAAACTTGTTAGCTGAGAGTAGCCTACAACCTAGTATCTTAATGACTTTCTTCGCCATTCAGCATGTTTAAATTAAATTTCTGGTTTCAGACAGGCACAAATTAAGCACGAGAACATACCACAAGCCACGTTGACAAGCTAACTTGCGAACATTTTGCTAATGCTTTGTGAATATTGCATTAGGCAGAAACCACGTTGTCAAGCTAACTTGCTAACATTTTGATGTTAACGGTTAACCGAACTTCACCCACATGGCTGAACAACTTCATTACCCCATACATCGCACGGTGATAACAAGCAAATTAAGTCTGAAAATTGTCATTTAAATAAATTTCGTTATCAACTGTATATTACTTGTAAGTTCTTGGCGTAGTATTGCAGTCCAATGCATCTGAACTTGAGGCAGTGAAAAATATTGATTAGCTAACTACCAGTAGCATGCCTAACTTAACTTAATACGCCTACAATTGTCTATCATCATCAATGTATTGCATAAAGTTGGTCGTAAGTGTAAAAATACCTAACTAGATGGTGAAAACCAACAAATGTTCAAACGAACTTACCTCGATAGGTCTACACAGGGAGAGACGATTTCCAACGTGCCAGCTCGAGCTCCAGCTCAATTGTAGAACTTTCGCGAGGAATCATCACCGTTTAGAGTAAATTTGACACTGTGTGCATGGGGGACTTAACTCTCACTTTTGACACTTGTATTTAGACGATTTTACTCTGTATATTGCTATAACTACTCCATCCAGAGGAAATTAGGTTTACTCTGCAATAATGACACTCCATTTTTTACTGTGTAGTTGAATTAACAAGTTGGACATGTTGCATGAACATGAGAGATTTAATTAAACTAGCCCAATATCCTTCATGAAAATTATGAGTAAATGACAGCCCCGGCCCAAAAATGACCGTCGGCCCACGGGGCATTGCCTGTACCCTATGGCCAGTCCATGCCTGGGTTAAGGTAGTGCCTTTTAAGCTGTGCTGCCTGGAAGGTGACGTACTTTTTTTATGGAGAGGTAGGCCTATGGCAAGGTCCAGGACTAGTCTACCGTGTCATTAATAATGAAGGTGGACTGTGGCTATAGACACACAGTCATGGGTAAAGACAAGAGGGACAATAAGGGCTCTGTGCATAACCCAATGGACTTCATAAAAGAAATAATTGTGAAAAAGTAATTATTCTCAGCATTTCACTGCACAGTCCAGAAATTGTAATTTTTTTGTCCATTTCTGAAGAGGGCCTGCCCTTAGACGTGTAATTTGGCTACTAGAATATAGAAGTAAAAAAAACCTTTATCAGCACTGCAACAGTGTATAGAATTGTGTCCATACCCTGTCTGTCTACTGGTCTCTCTGTCTGAGATGGGCTAATGATAGAAACACTTGGCAGAGATGACGACTACATTTTCAAGTCAAAAATCTACATCCTAATATTTAACCCTCAGATTGTGGGATGGTGTATGGATGCACATTGTTTTAAAGGTCCCATATTACGAAAAAATCACTTTCCTTGGCTTTTGAATGTGTTTCTTGGGTCTATACTGGCTCTACACACATTTTAAGTTGGATAAAAAGCCTCAATTGTTAAAATAGACAATTTACACTGTTCAGCTGCATGTGCTTAAACCACCTGTTTAGAATTGTCCTAATGTCACAGGGTATGGTGGCTGGGGTCCCACAACATTGGCAGCCACCTAAGCAGCTGAGGGCAATGAGAATGGATAATTGCGTAAATAAAGAAAGACAAGTTGGCAGCCACTTTGCAGCTGAGAACAATGGAAATGATGAATTTACTAATTAGGGATGGCCTGCCATAGGCTACAGGAGAAATCCTCAATGTGTTGGCTGCAGATGTCTAGTTACCTGGTGCACGCCCCCATGAGTAACAGCCTATTCTGAACATTAGAGCTAAAAAAGTTAGCTTGAAAAAAGCGTAATATGGGACCTTTAATTCTGATAGCCTACAGTTATGCGGATTCAAACAGCCTGAGTGAGAATACGGTCACTCTAGGCAGGCAACCAGTTGGGCTGTTGATATGAGAATGACCGAATTTCGTGGCTGAAATAACAAAATAGCAGCCAATAGCAGCAGATGTATGCACAGACCTTTTTCACACCTGAACATTCCGCCATTCTAAGGTGGTAAACTGAACATTCTATCATTTAAATGCATTGGATTTATGCCTCTTTCTGACTTGAAAAAAATGGGTAATAACATTTCAAACATTCTTTCAAATAATACATATTTACATATTTGAAGCACACAAATTGGGAGGTCCAAAATACCAAAATACACACGTTGTTTGAAAATTCCATTCCATCTGTGCCATATAGGCCTACATAGCCTAACCTCCTTGGCGGAGTTAATAAAAAGGTCAAGACTGGACTAGCCGGCTGGGCTACAGCATAGGCTACCAAACTACAGGTGGGTGGGGTTTTACTGCATATATATAGACAGGTCTCACACAGCCTATGCTTAGATTTGCCATCAGAGTTTCAGAAGGTAAATACATAGGCTATTTGTCTGCATGTCTGTTTCATGTAAGTATGCGTTTATTTTTCAATGATTGATTTGTTGTTGTAGTTCTCAGTTGGTTTAGTACTTTATTTTTTAAAAAAAAGAAAGAAAGAAAAATCAGATTTAATTGGAATTCTCAAAACTATTTGGACTAACATCCCCATAGCACAATGCAACCGCTAAGTAATTATAATCTGCTGTGTGTCTGCACATGTGTGTGTCCTGTATAATTGTTTATGATCATTTCTGTGTATTTACGCCAAGAGCTACTAAAGCTGTAAATTCCCACAAGTCATTTGTTCTAGGGACAATAATGATTATAACGGACGGACCAAATCTGACGAAATAGGCAATGTTAAAAAATGCGAATTTATGCACATTCTGACTGTGCTGTGAATGAAATGTCAATGGACACGTCATGAGTGACGAGTAAACAGAAATATTTATATAAATATTTAATATTTATAAACAATATTACATAGGCTAGTTCACTAGTTGAATGCACCCAGGCGCGTAACAGTTTTGGATTGGGGGGTCTGAATCGGTACGGGCTGCGCAGTTCCCAAAATTTGTTGTCTCATCAAGGCTATTGGCCTTTTAGGCTAAATGTAGCCTAAAATGCATGATTATATGCGGAAAACATTTAATATTTGTATAGCCTACATCATCTTGACACCATCACAAAAATCATTTGGGCTATGACATTTTCATTAGGCCCATGTGGCGTATTGGACACTTTCAGCAACAACTAAGATTAGGTTAGCCTGACATAGCCCACCCATAATACGAATGTTCATCCATATCCATGGTCTGGGAACGGTCTTCTGGGGCGTGTTTACATCGGTATAGAGTCTACCGGCCAATAAGCGAAGCTGATTAGATGAGCTGTCCAATCGTTTCAAACCAGAAGTGAATGCCCTCCCCCCCGCAGTATAATCGAGTCAGGTTAAAGAACCTCCAGACCATGAATACGGATGAACATCAGGTCAGGCTATGTCAGGCTAAGATTAGGTAGGCCTAAAGCCAATAGAAATTTTAGGTCATTGCCAACTTTGGCATTGAAGCAATTGCAGTTATTGCAGCACGCATAACAGGAGATTTATGTACAACTTTGATTGCGAAATAACAAGAGGTAAGCTACTAATTGTGGGCTATTAACGTCAAATAGCCTATTTTGTAGCCAACAAGTGTTTCTTCTAAAGAAATGCAGCCTGTATGCTTATTTCCTAGGTGTCCAACTGACTTTTCACAGTTGGTTTTGTTATTGTGAGCGCACCACTTCTGTCCCTGAGCCTGAGTAGGCCTATTCCTGCAGTTATGAACAATGGACTGAATGAATAAAATGAATTAAACGGAATGGGGCATTTTTTAAAAACATAGGCCTACTTGCCTCAGAAATGTTATGTAGGCCTATGTTGCAATGGCTATTATGGAATTTCCAAAGGGTTATTGTGTTGTTTTCTTCATGGACTTGGGGTAGCCGCGCCGGATTTGCTTCATTGTCTTTCGGAAGCTTTGGTATGGGTATATCTGATCCTACAATGGAAGTATTTGGTATCAAATTAAACTAGACAACCAGGCGAATGGTACCACTTGTGATTTACTTGCTCGAAAATAGGGTTCGATTTCAGTTTAAAGATCGCCCACATTTTGACAGGGAAATATCTTTATCTGGTGGATTAATTGGCTGCTTGACTTCCATCTAGTAACTCAAGAAGAGCTCAAGAAATAAAACAAACCCCCCAAAAATACTGGATATTATGATAGACCTACAATTTGAACAGATGAATTTTGTATTACCCAAATATCGTATTTCCAAGGGAGCACCCATAATTACTTCACCTCTTGTTCTATAGGCCATGCCTGTGCAAATGGGGGACAGATAAGGTGCCTGTTCACCGAGGACATCAGAGTTTAGGACTACCCCTGATAAAAAAAGGAATATGAAGCAGCCTTATTGCGCCTCTTGCATTCCTCTTTGCGCAATAAACTAGGAATAAAATATTAAAATATTAAAATACATGCTTTCATGTACTCATTCTAAAGCAATTGGAAGTCATATAGCACAGGTATTAACTGAAATTAGAGCTTAAAAGTATGATAATTACTCTGAAATGCAAAGGGCCTACCTTGGTCAAGATATCGGCATGGATAGTGAACTGATACACTGGAAAGAATCTAGATGGATTTTTCTATAATTCCATTTCAAGAATGAAGCCTATGTTTGATTTACAGGGAGCCAATGACGACTACAGTAGCAAAGAGCCTAATGCTCCTAGAGTGAAGTATTCCCTTATCATTCACATTTCACCAGAGCATTGACGCTCCAAAATAGACAATCTTTTCTCATACAGTAGGCCTTGTATTATCCTTACTTACTGCTTGGAGCTGACCATTACCATCATTCAAGCAGGGCTGCCATCCTCAGTATTGTATTGCCCCGGCAATACTACTTTTCAATCTATTATTGCCTGGCAGTACTACTTTTTAGTGCAACATCAAACTTCAAATCTCACATGAAGTGCTAATAGGATAATTAAAATAATATATAATAATAACAACATGTTAAAATGCACCAGAATGCAGGAAAAAACATCTAACTATTCCAAAATGTCCTGGGGGGACTACACCCAGACCCCCCGGCAAGCTAAGTCTACCCTACTTTATCAAGAAGTATACAATATTCAGGTAGCATAACTACCCATAACTGCTGGGTAGACCTATTCTGTGACATTAACAATATGATGTCAATGAAAAGCCCAACTACTCCTCCACCAGTATGACCAGCATTTACAGTATAATGAACCTACTGTACTCTTAGAAGATTTTAGGCTAATCACCAAGAAAATGTATCAAGTGACAACATTACGGGGGCTGCATATCAGTGCTTATGGTTGGATCGATTTCGTAGCTGGTTGTTTTGATTAAAAATGCGTAAATCTAAGCGTTGGAAAGCATGATGTTCAAACCAGGAGCCACTATCAGCTCTGGGGGCTGAGCCCCCTAAAGTTCAGAACCTAGAATCGCCCCTGATATGCAAAATTAGAATTGGGTGTTAGAATCTGGATTTACAAAAAAAATCTGAACAAGACCATAGGCTAAAGATGTTAGCACCTGTTGAGAATCTCTGTCTTTTATTCCAGTGTGTTTGAGTTTGTGACCAAGACAGAAAGCACACAATGAAGGGGATCCCACTGCTGCTGCTGGCAATGAGTAAGCCCTTCTATCAAAGTGTCGTTTAGATCACTAACTACTGAATATCAGAATCATTTATTGTGAGAGAATTATTATTTATTTATTAGTTATTTATTGTTATTAACTGTGAAACATTGTTAGAGTGAAATTTGAAGTGCTGCACCCGGTGCATAACAGTAAACATTCATAGGCTACATTTATCTACACCACACTCTCACACATACACAGAATAAGACAGCTTATAAATATACTGTAAATGAAATACCTATGGACGAATCCGAGGAGTGTTTTGTGTAGGCTGCCATCTTGTGGCGACGCCATTGTTGGACCGTAAACAAACCATTTTGATAATGCACAGTCAATGATAGCTAACAGCAAAGACCATGGAATACTCTGACATTATACAGGTAGTAGTGAATCTCATAAATCGCGGCATTTTATGGTGTGCTATCACGTTATCCCTATGGACAGATTGACAATCTAACAGCTCAACAATGGCGCCTGCTTACTTCCGGTAGTTTCACCGGATTCGTGTATATACAGTACAGTACATACTTTACTGGAAAGTGTAAATGCAGTGCAAGACAGAAACAGACTGAGTCTGACAGAATATATAAAGTATATACTTAACTAATACAGTGTGTGTGGGTGTGTCTGTTTCTCTATCTCCATTAGCACTACCTGCCCCTGAACCAACATCAGCTGAAGAAAGTGATCCTTGTTTGAACTACATTACGTTGAATGAACCCTGGAGGGCCACGACTAATGTTGTTTCCTCAGGCTATAAGTGTGACCGTAACAGTGGCAGGTATACTACCACTTTACAGTTTGAGAACTGGTACGCATTTGTCCTCCAGGGTGTGAAAGCTCAGCTTTCTGAGGAGTGTGTCCCTCGTCAGCGCTGTGGCACTTTTCTGCCCTTATGGATGAATGGTGCTCACCCTCGCCCCGAAGATGGCATTGTGACCAGGCAGGTGTGTGGGAGCTACCAAGGGAGATGCTGCTACCCACTCAGGGATCCCATAGATCCCATAAAGGTTAAAGCCTGCCCAGGAAACGTCTTTGTATACAAACTCTCTGATCCTAACTGGTGCCAACTTGCTTACTGTGCAGGTAATCTTTATCATTACATAATTTCTGTTATTAATATCCATTGTATTATATTGTTCAGAGTCTAAATCAAGGGAGCATATACTACAACCGGATTCCAAAATAGTTTTTACAAACACTTTACAGACGCTTTACAAATTGTGAATAAAAACAGAATACAGTGATGTGGAAGTTTCAAATTTCAACATTTTATTTTTATTTTATTTTTTTGTATTTGTAGTTTATTTGGCAGGGACAATGCAGTGCACATTATTACAAACATGACATGGCAAAGCCATGACAGAACTTGTAGATGTGAATACATATAAGGTTTGTAGCCAGATGGCTAATTTGCAACCCCAGTCCCTGATAAGGCTACCTATTCTAATAATATTCTAACATCACATAGCCTAATACAAAAGGTATACAATTACATGTGATCATAAAATATGCTTCCCATAGCATTAAAACAAAAAGAAATGCAATGCAGTGTGTGTGTGCGTGGACTATATGCATGTGTGTTTGTTGTCTATTACCTGTCTTCATGATTACATTTCTGGTTTTCCCTCAGCCAGTGTTTCACTTTTGTGTTAAATGTTTTAAGCTCATTTTGTGTTCTTAGTTCAGTTGGTTAGTCGTTCCACAGTTGAGTTCCAATTACTGAAAAACTTGATTGGCCAAAACTGGTTTTGCGCCCCTCTGCTATGCAGTTGCCATTCACTGCTCCCCTAGTGGCCACCCTTCTTGTGCTTATTTTTGTTACAAACGGACAAAGTACAGCAGGAGCAAGATTATTTGCACATTTAAAAATTTATTTAAGAAAAGAAAACTTTTCAAAGCTTAAGAGGTTATATTTCTTTACTATGAGGCAGTGATGCCACATCATTGGTTTCTGATCCAGTATCTTTAACGCCTGTTTGTATAGTGGAATAGGTGTGATTGTTGTCTGGGAGGCATGGCTCCATACAGTGGTGCATTAGGTCAGGTGAGAGAGTATCATGGCATGAAAGAACAATAGGGTTGCCTTCACAGGTACATGTATATGATGCCTCATCATTCTAAAACAGATGATGTTTGTTTGGAGCGTTGTAGTGAGTTTTTTTAATGTGTTTGTTAAACTTAAGCTGAGAGTCTAAAGCTATGCCTAAAAATTTAAATTCACTTACTTCGTCTATTGTGTTGGTCTATTTTGATGGAACATGTGGCTTTCCCTCTTATAGAGAAGCACATAGATACTGTCTTTTTGATGTTGAGAGTGAGATGGTTGTCCTTGAGCCAGCGGGATACTTCTTTTATCTCCTCAGTCAAGATGTTTGCAGCTGTGATTGGCGTTCTTGCTGAAACATCAATTATTGTATCATTCATTCATTCATTCATTCATTCATTCATTTTCCGGTCTTGATTCTTATGCTCCAGATTCTCTGAATCTTTGGATGATGATACCTTCAAACTCTTTGTAATTTGTCTGAGAAATTCCTTTTTGATCTTGCAGCAGTACTTTCTGCCGCAGTATTTGGAGAACTGGTGATCCTCTGCCCATCTTGACTTCTGAGTCACTGCCACTCAATCCCAATCTCAAACCCAATCATGTTGCCAATTGACCAAATCCTCTGGCCATCATATTGCGACCTGTCCCAGCTATTTTGGAATGTGTAGCTCTCACCTTCTTTCAACATTTGCCATGTTAACTATATTCTATTGTGAACAAAATATAGGTTTATAAGATTAGTAAATTATTGGATTCCATTTCTATTCACAATAGTGTCCCAACTGTTTTGGAATCCGGTTGTACAAAAAATTAGGTCAACATGTGCAACTTGTGTTTACTTTATTATATATTCCGTTTTTTTTTTTTTTTTTTTGCTTTGTTTTGTTATGTTTGTTTGTTTTCCTTAGTTTATCTTTTTAACCATGTACTTGTCACCTGTCCTTTAGTTTATCATTTCCACTATGTACTTCAATATACTGTAGGCCTACTGTATATTTGGACATTAGTCCGATCATAGCATGTATTTGTAATATATTTTATTATAATTGAATTGAATTGAATATATATATATATATATATATTTAATTCAATTATTAATATATATATATATATTAATTTAATTCAATTATATAATATACTCCAGCAAGTGGTCAACGTGTATATTGGGACAATCAAGAACTGATTCGATTTTGGTGGCAATCGGTGATCCAGAGCATGATCTGGAATTTATATTGTGTCTGTGATCACATTGTCTTGGCGGAGGTCTGCGCTCTCTGAACGCTTTTCTAGTTTGTATATTTATTTATTTATTTAGGCCTATTTATTTATTTATTTAACAGGGATAGTGCACAACATACAATTGAGCCAGATTATAGCCACAAGGCTAATTTTCATCTGTAGTCCCTGGACAATTAATGACAATATATGGGCAATTCCACGAAAAAGTCAACCTCACCTTAAAACTTCAAGTCTCATCTACATGGACATACAAGTTCTTTAAGAAAACTCAATACAAAAAAGTATTGTCTCGATGTACTGTAAATCATCTGAGCAAGTTTAGAAAGGATATTTAGGCCTAGGCCTATTTGTTAAAATGTTTACCCTATTCAGCCATAATGTTAGCCTCGTGAGACCAAACTGATCTCGCGAGCTTCAGGTCTTCACTCGCAGCCATGCATGGACTGGCCATAGGGCATACAGGGTAATGCCCGGTGGGCCGACGGTCATTTTGGGGATGGGGCTGTCATAATTTACTCATTTTATATTGAATAAAATCATGGTGGGCCGTCATGGCCAAAAATACCCGGGCCATTTTTTGGTCCCAGTCCGGCCCTGCTCGCAGCTCAGTCTGGCTATTCTCCATTGACGAGAATTTGGAGCAGGTTGCTAAACAAACAAACCAATCAGCGTTGGCTTTGAGGCGGATTGAGGTGCAGCGCAACGAGAGGCGGGGTCTAAAAATCATGTAGGCCTACGTATGTTAGTACGTTATATGCTTCGTTGGTCTGATTGGTTGATTTGGCCCGTCTATCACCAACATAGGTCTTGATAGACAGATGCCTTATCCAATCAGCCAAAACTAAACTAACGAAAATGAAACTAACAAACCAAAACTTCTTCAACGGATCGTTCCCAGATGGACATGCGGGAGTCAGGTTACCATAATGTAAGTCTATTGCTGGAATTGCCCTTATATATATATATATATATATATATATATATATATATATATATATATCAATTATATTATTATTATTATTATTGTTATTATTATATATATGGGCAATTCCAGTGTTATG
This sequence comes from Sardinella longiceps, assembly GCA_027497455.2. Lineage (NCBI taxonomy): Eukaryota > Metazoa > Chordata > Actinopteri > Clupeiformes > Clupeidae > Sardinella > Sardinella longiceps. The sequence goes on from JAODXP020003279.1 coordinate 14,859, forward strand.
GACGTGTCACTTTCATGCATTATTGATGAACAAAATGCCACATAACTTCTGCAAGCTTAGCAGTATTTTACAATTTTGTTCATATTCTTATGCAAACTCCATGGCTGAATATAGGCAAACACAAAAAAATTAATATCATGATTTACATCATAAGAATATGAGCCTTTCAATTTGCGTTATGGACGTGATGAAAATGGACAAGCTTTCATGGGAGAGTAGTTTTTGCTGAGAAGTCTATGAAATTTCTAGAGAAATGTAAATATTACTACATTCATACCATACAGGACACCTCTGTAAACACAGAGAAAGACTTAGTTTAAATGTTAAATGTAAAAAAGTTGCTTTTCATTGGGAGACGGACGTGACGTCTGGAAAAACCTTCCAAAACTATACAAAACAATAGTGAATGGTGGATTTTAACCTGTAACGACAGAAAGTAATATAACAATAAAAAATAACTGATAGCATCGCAGCTTTGTGTGTGTTATCACCCACTTATGCCCATTATAAGCCCCTCCATAGACACATTATGGCAGAATAGGGTAAAAATTTTAACAAATAGATCCTTTCGAAACTTGCTCAGATTATTTACATCGAGACAATACTTTTTTGTATTGAGTTTTCTGAAAGAATTTGTATGTCCATATAGATGAGACTTGAAGTTTTAAGGTGAGGTTGACTTTTTTCGTGGAATTGCCCATATATTATCATTAATTGTCCAGGGACTACAGATGAAAATTAGCCTTGTGGCTATAATCTGGCTCAATTGTATGTTGTGCACTGTCCCTGTTAAATAAATAATTAAATAAACAAACAAACAAACTAGAAAGGCGTTCAGAGAGCACAGACCTCCGCCAAGGTAATGTGGTCACAGACACAATATAAATTCCAGATCATGTTCTGGATCACCGATTGCCACCAAATATCGCTTGTCCCAGTATACACATTGACCACAAATTTCATCCAAATCCGTGCAGTACTTTTCGACTTATCCTGCTGACAGACAGACAGACAAACAGACAAACCAACACATAATAATAATAAATGCCATAGGGTGGAGCCTAAAGTGCTGCGCCTGGCTGTTCCCAAAAAGATGCAGCACTTTGGCCCCATCTGGTGGACATATTGCTGCCACTGCACATGTAGACCTAATATTTCATAGTAGATGCTCCCTCAGAACTCTTTCAATCCCCCCCCTTCTTTTTTTAAACTTGCCCTCGGTTGTCCACTGCATATGTTATTGTGATCAATGCTGATATTTTGTTTATTTGAGTTGGTAAATGTACCACAAAGATAAACTTTTGACAACAACAACTCTTAACGTTGAGTTTAGAGGATAAGAGATGCACAAGATACAGTTTTTCTAGAGAATTCTAACATTTTCTAACATCGACCAGTAGCATACCGAGGCATTAGAGGGAGGCGGGTCAACCATGCGATTTGAGAAATTACAGCGCAATGGGCTCTTGGTCAGACTAAAGTCTCTGAGAGCTTTGAAAGTCGATGCCAATCAGGCTAGCGAATTGAGCAAATAGAATTTGGGGACACTGTTAGAAGCCAAGGCTCATTTTAGCCCATGACATGAAGGAGAGTCCAGGCGTGTCCTCTGGTGACAGCGAAAGTAGTGGCAATATTATTATATTGTAGTATACCTAACAATGACGCATTTAAACTGCTGAAGTTGTCCAGTTCAGTTATTTCCTTGGCTAAGTCCAGGAGCAGAGTGGCCCTCCAGGCTTCTGTTGTTGCTACACTGACGTGACACAACAGTATGTTCAGCCAAACATTGTTTATGTTAGATTTTATGTAATGCACCGTAACATCCTACGCCTCTGGACTATTTCAAGGCAGGCCTTAAATATTGGACTCAATCAAGCTGGTCATGTGACCTGGCCAAGACACCAGGGGCGAATTCATCAGGGCTGTATTCAAAAGTGCCGTCACGGTGCATTACGTATATGTTACCAAACACCAATTTCCTTCACAACTAGTTCCCATCAATGGACTGAGGTTACCCGAGGGCGCAGTAAGCACTATCGGGAAAGTGTAACGTTACCTCCCTCGTGCCTTTCTCACAAGAATGCCGCTCTCTCTACCGTCAATTAATTTCATTAATATAATTATTTGTGTTAAACTTGCAATTGTCTAACTCCAACTAAACTACGAAAATTATAAAACAGTCATTCTTGGGGGCCCCTTTCAGCATGGGGCCTCAGGCAATTGCCTGGTTTGCTTGGTTGGAAATATATTCTTAAAGAAAAATCCGCACTCACAAGCTATATCTCATTATTTATTATCACGCACTGATGATGGCTTAGGCCGAAACGCGTCTGCATTGGACATGGTGGTATAATAAATAATGAGATATAGCTCGTGAGTGCGGATTTTTCTTTAAGACTATAGCTTTCCTTTTCACGCACCCAAAGTCGTTTATTTTACTTGTGAAGTTGAGCGCGCCCTCCCAACACAATGGAAATATATTCTTCCGCTTGTAGCCCAAACCGTAAGGCGTAGACTCATGAAACTTGGTACACTGATAGAGGACTGAACCTTAATTGATATATTCCGCCTAATTTAATTTTCTGACATTTTGAATTTTGGCAAAAGTGAAAGTAAGCTGGCCACATAGTTTGTCAGATCGTCACGAAACTTGACACACATGATCTAGAGACCATGCCTGGTATGCAGTATTTGTGGCGCTCTCATACGTCAAAGCGCTTACCCCTGGCAGCCAGTGAAATTTCACGTGATGCCGCCAAACCGGAAGTGAGCTCAGATCTCAGAAACGCTATAACGTATCATGACCATATTTGGTGGCATGAGGTATGCAGACATCCCAACCTACAGAAACTCATTTCAGGGAGGTTAATTATTTCCAATTGCCCTAAGAAACTCGTTTTACTTTCAAAATGATTTGATGATGACAGAGACTAAGGCAGTCTGTTCAGGTATGTATCTTCATAAATACCACTAGCGAACTCTCTCCATTGCGCCTCTGTCTAACTGCCTCTCATTTGGGCTGCTCCACTTCAAAAGAATTTTCCAGCGACAGCGCAAGACGTTATTTCTCTCCACTCGCGGGAGATTTTACATCACTCGCGGACGTCCGTGGGCCACTAGAAAAATTCGGTAGACTTACGGATGTTCCGGGAGACTTGGGATGTCTGCGTATGGGACCATCCAAAGTACCCTCATTAAATTTGGTGGTATTTCGCCACTGGGGGGCGCCACACTTGAACTCGCCACTCATGAACGCTTTGATGTATCAGGCCCATATTTGGTAGGATGACCTTGGACACCATCTCAAGTGGGCTAATCAAATTTGGTGTCATTTGCCCTCCTGGGGGCGCCACAGTGGCATCAGAATTGGAAAAAAATATATTTCTCTAATATCTCAGGAACGCTTATTGCACTCATATTTGAAGGGACACATTTGGGTACCATCCAAAGTACGCTCTTCAAATTTGGTGTCATTTGGCCTCAAGGGGGCGCCATAATTAGCAAAAACCTGTATCTCAGAAACACTTTCACCAAAGTCCTTCTAAGGCAAGTCACATCACTCGGCCGCCATATTGGATACGCCTACGGGCAGTTATTTGGGCTTAACAAGACCAGACCCCTCAAAATGAATGGGGAGATATTCATAAGTCCAGATTGGCTAGTTGTATGAACTTAAAAAGTATATGGTGTTAATCCTCGTTTAAATCTGAGTTGAACCATGTCAAAATCTACTGGAGAAATGCTGAAATAAAGCTTAAAAAAAAGCTTTAAAAGATGTTATTTCAGTCATACAGCGTTCAGCAATGCGATTGGCCAGTTTCACCGTAAGGCAGGACTTCCAGTTTCTCTACTCCGCCATCTTTGCGTTACGAATGGCTGTAATACATTTCAATGGGAGGACTTCTGAAGTGATTTGTCTGCTCCTACATAAGTGTGTCTGCTTTTACGTATATTTGGTGGGATGCCTTTAGACACCATCCAAAGTGCCTGCATCAAATTTGGTATCATTTGGCCAATAGGGGGCGCCACAATAACAAAAACATATTTTTGCCATATCTCTTTGCTCTCTGATGCCATATCTCAGCGTAACAATCTGCCTTGCGTCTTAACGCGGAACTTGTCAACACGGCATGGCTGGCCGGGGCGGCGCATCCGGGGAAGCACACATTTTCCTCCGGAAATGCATTCTAGTTGTAATTGCTGTAACTGTTTAATACCAATGCTGTGGACAGTGGTAAATTACTTGTACTGCATTGCAATTTTGCTGCTCCGCCCAGGAGGTTATGTTTTCGGTCGTGTTGGTTTGTCTGTTTGTTTGTTTGTTTGTTTGTCAGCAGGATAACTTGAAAAGTACAGCATGGACAATGTGTATATATTGGGACAAGCAAGAAATGATTCGATTTTGGTGGCGATCAGTGATTCAGAACATTGACTGAAATTTATATTGTGTCTGTGACAACATTGCCTTGGCGGAGGTCTGCGCTCTCTGAGCACTTTTCTAGTTTTACTTTTTGTATTTTAATTTTTTTTTTAATTAACACACATTGAATCATTTTTTTTTACATCCTCCACTGAAGTTCCAATTCCAACTCCAACAACCACAACTCCAACAACAACACCAACAACAACACCAACAACCACAACTCCAACAACAACAACTCCAACAACAACACCAACAACCACAACTCCAACAACAACACCAACAACCACAACTCCAACAACAACACCAACAACCACAACTCCAACAACAACTCCAGTTCCAACTACAACTCCTGATCCAAGTAAGCACTCAGGGTTCCTTCCATAGGCCTACTGCATAACATTGGCATGCTTTACTGTTGCACTACTCTTATAAATAAATAAATAAATACATACATACATACATAAATCAGTCCAAAACTTAATGGCTCATGACTATTATGCAAAATTAGGCCAATGCAAAATCAAGTTGTCTTAATGATAATTAATACAATATCTTTAAAAAACAGCTGTGTGTGTGTGTGTGTGTAGTTCAATTTGAAAAATCCAAAAATGCAGGGAATGAGAGAGAGCGAGAGGAGGCGTCCCAAGCGAACTTTATAGCCAGGTCACCTGCCGTCAGGTACACCTTGATTATATGGTTTTATTCAATATCTTGTAGAACGAGGCCTAACAAATGCCAACCACGGCACTGCCACTGCCACTGCCGGGCTGTTGGGGGCAGCACAGAGGGATTTAAGACGACTTCGAATTTACTGTCACACATATTCTCACGAGCATTCAAAACGCTTTACAACGTATGCCTCACATTAACCCATTCACACACCAGTGGCGGAGGCTGCCATGCAAGGCGCCAACCTGTGGTGGCTTTGGTATTGGCTCTGAGCTATGTACAGACACTATGATAGACATTTATAGTGCCCAATAATTGGCTCTGGACAATTGTAAACAATGCTTCCGCTACGAGAAAAGCAATAGGTGGGTCTGGATTAAATATCACTTGTGATTTTAGTTTGCCGATTGCCAGGATACTCTTCATCTGCAGTGGCCCTGAAATGACCTCTCTGATTTGTCCCACAGGGGATATGGAGGTGACTTGTCTGGAAGACAGCATTCTCATTGCAGTGCAGAAATCTGGTAAAATTGAACTGCAAGCGGATTACTTAAGGCTCGGTGACTCCAACTGCACTCTCTACTCAAATGGGACTCACATGCTAGCCAACATGTCTCTGGATGCCTGTGACACTCAGATGGAGGTAAAACATTTAAGATCATTCACACAGCGGCCATCTTGTTGGTTTCTTCTGGCTGCTATTTGATCAAGGCCTTGCCCAAATGATTGGGAAGATATCACAAAGTCATTTTTCAGAAAGATGTGAACATGAGGTGGTTATTACTGAGCAGAACCAATGTATTTGTGAGAATAAATGGTATCTGCTCTTAGGTGGGTATTCTTCCGGGTGCGTAAATCCAAAAAAGTGGTTAGCCCCATGCATTTCAGCCTGGACTGAGCACCTTTTTAGACTTAAACCCCAGGGAGAATACCGCCCTCAGTGCAGCCATCTTTCAACTGAAACATTTCGGCCAGCCCACTAAAAGTAAGAGGGAAGCATGTTCTTACAGTTATGAAGTAAAAAAGTGATTCATTTAGTAAATTTCTTTAATGTTGGCTTAAGTGTGGCTACATCATGTAACATATCTAATTTTACTATATTTTTTTTGATAACGTTTATTTGTTATAGAGGGACATAGTCCATTAATTACAGTGTACATTTCCATTTCTTTCTGTTAGGATGATGGTGTGAATCTCATCTTCTCCAATGAAGTTGTGTCCTTTGGTGACAGCAATGCTATCATAGTCAGAGAGCCATTAGTGGAGATTGGCTTCTCTTGCAAATATCCCAAACGGGGTGATGTAACGCTTGAATTCATTGGTCACAGACCTCCCGTCAACTTCACACAGAAAGGCTTTGGAACTTTCACCTTACAGTTTGAATTTTTTGACTCAAGAGCGTTCAGACAGGCAAAAGACCCAAACACCTACCCTCTGACGTTTACTCTTGGAGATATGATGTATATGCAGATTGAGTCCTTCAGTTTGATTCCCGATACTGAGTTGATTGCGGAGTCCTGTGCAGCTACACCCAGTGATGATCCCCAAGACTCACGCAGATATCCAGTTATTCAGAATGGGTGAGTCCACTTTTGATTGACGGCTATGTAGCAGAGGCTAAGAGTAAAGTTTTATTATTAAAGCATAATAAAGCTAGAAAAGCACTCAGAGAGCGCAGACTCCACTTTTGATTGACGGCTATGTAGCAGAGGCTAAGAGTAAAGTTTTATTATTAAAGCATAATAAAGCTAGAAAAGCACTCAGAGAGCGCAGACTCCACTTTTGATTGACGGCTATGTAGCAGAGGCTAAGAGTAAAGTTTTATTATTAAAGCATAATAAAGCTAGAAAAGCACTCAGAGAGCACAGACTCCACTTTTGATTGACGGCTATGTAGCAGAGGCTAAGAGTAAAGTTTTATTATTAAAGCATAATAAAGCTAGAAAAGCACTCAGAGAGCGCAGACCTCCACCAAGGCAATGTGGTCACAGACACAATATGAATTCCAGATCATGTTTTGGATCACCATTAACCACCTAAATCGAATCATGTCTGACTTAGCTCAATACAGTCGTTCATCCAAATTCGTATAGTACATTTTGAGTTATGTCAGACAGAAACACACACACACACACACCGGGGAAAACATAACGTTCTTGGCGGAGGTAATAACACAAGGAGTGTAAATATGGCACAAGAAGAAATCCAGTCCAATCTACATTGTATGTACAAGTATGTGTGGAGGGGATAAGGGCATACAACGACAAAGTGCAGTACATGCTCAAGCACACACACAGATCAATCTCCTACCTGCTGTATGTTTTTGCCGTTGTGTAGTTGGTCAGCTCTAATACTGTATGTACACACAACGGCCTTTTTCAGTAGAGCATGTCCAACACAGGAGTGTGGTATTCCATCTTGCATAATGTAAAACATGACAAACATTCATCTCTTCTACAGATGTGCAGCTGACAAGACTGTAAAAATCTATGCAAACGGTGACTCTCCAAAGGTCCAGTTTGCTATGAAGGCTTTCAAGTTCATTGGCATGTTTGACCAGGTGAACACTTCTCTGTTGTTTGTTTGTTTGTTTGTTTGTTGCTCGTTAATTAGGATAGGATAATATGGATTCATTGTATACAATAAGCATTGTATATATATTGTGCATGGCCATTGGCCAAAGAACTAGCATGAACATCAGGCATTGCTCTCCTTGAAATGAAAACCTTCAGTAAAGCCTACGTCATTGTCATAGCACTAAGCAATTGTAGTTTCAATGTGGTTGCCAAGGGGGGTGCCATTTAGCCAGACGGACCATATTAATAGTCAACCTAATAAGTTTTAACTGGGCTTATCTCCCTTCAGAACGCCATTCTCTTCTCTGATTGGCTGCTAGGTGGCCATTAATTCCAGATAACCGGAATAATTGGCGGAATAACTCCGTCTCCCGTTCTAGATTCCGCCTCGACAATTATAAATGAATAACTGGACACCTCGTTGGCCGTTATCCCTTACTTGTCAAATTGCCCTTGAGCTACAGTACATACATATATCAGTCCAAAACTTAATGGCTCATGACTATTATGCAAAATTAGGCCAATGCAAAATCAAGTTGTCTTAATGATAATTAATACAATATCTTTAAAAAAAAACAGCTATGTGTGTGTGTGTGTGTGCGAAAGAAATAGCAGTAACGAGGCGATTTTTAAAATGTAAGGAGTAGAAAGTACCGATACTTGCATGAAAATGTAAGAAGTAGAAGTAAAAAGTAGGCAGAAAAATAAGTAGTGGAGTAAAGTATAGATACCTAAAAAATGTACTTAAGTACAGTAACGAAATATTTGTACTTCGCTACTTGACACCTCTGATTAAACTACAAATTTAGCAATTTCGTTTTACTAAAAACACCTATGATATGACAGTGAGGTGAATGTAATGAAATTCGTTTTTTTAATAAATTCAGTATAAGCATAAAGCTTAACGACAAAATTGGCCTGTAAAATTGGCTCCTTGCACATAAACTTTTTTTTAAAATAATACTCACTTTTCAATTCAATTCAATTTCCAGTTACATTTGCTGCATAACAATTACAATATAAGAAAATTCAAACTTACTTGTCCGTCAGTCATAGCAAAGACCTCATACTAAAAAAACCCCTCTAACTTTAGCGGTAGAAATTTAATCATTACTTCAAAATTACGATAGCTGCTAGCTTCTAAAAATTCTAACATGGGTACCAGTGTTCTATCTCTGTACAAGCGGCCAATGTAGCTAGAAATCTCAGAGTGTTATAGAATGTTATGCACAAGGAGCGGATTGGTTGTGGGAATGAAGCCATATGGTGTGTGTGTGTGTGTGTGTGTGCTCCAGGTGTTCATCACCTGCTCGGTAGTCCTCTGCAAGGCTGATGTGGGTGACAGCAGGTGCTCCCAGGGTTGCGTCAAACGGCCAAAGAGAGAGGCGCCAATCCTGCTGGGTGCAGTGCACGACATTCTAAGCAGAGAACAGGTTCTTGAGCCGGTCGGCTACGTCACCTCCTTCCAGTCTAGGAGCAAGAGAGAAGCTCCCATTCAGACCGCCAATCACGTCATCTCCCAGGGTCCTGTGCAGCTTAAGGAGAGTGTTCCTGCAACAAGCACAAATCCAGGTAACATAGCCAGCCAGAGGTTGTGCTTTACGCCAAAGTTGCAATCAGTGATGCTAAGCAAGTTGGGTCATGTTTGATGTTATGGTAAAAGCATATTGGTCTCAATGCGTTTTCCAAGTCTGGTAACCCAAATTTTATCTTTTTCTTAGCTTTAGCTTTAGCTTAGCATAGACGCTGGAATGTAAAGTAGCCAGATAGCACCTATTTGGCATCATTACATTCCAGCACCTATGCTAAGATAAAGCTAATATTGGGGATGCCAAACTAGGCAAACACATGCACTAAAATGCTCTTACCCACATTATGTAACTCCAGGCAAGACTATGAATAACCCAATTTCACAAGAAGGTGGAATATCCCTTTAGGGACTCACCATTTTACAGATTGCAGCAGAATGAGATTGTTATGACTTCTTCTGACCTCTTTAATGTTTGGCCTCTCTCACAGAACCCAACCGTTTGGACCCAAACATGATGTTCACCCTTGGTGCTTTGTTAGTCGCCGTTGCCATGGTTTGTGGAGCATTGATATACAGAACACGAAGAATGACTGCTCCTTATGAAAGGCTGAATTGAATCAATTCTATAATGGTCAGGACATAACATGTGAAGTAACAGCACGTTAAAGATGTGCTCCGGAGTGATTTCAAGCATAGCCTTGCTGAGCCTGCACTAATTATTAGTTACTAATTACTAATGCACTAGTTAGTGAGTGGAACAAAATGATTTGGAATAGCACACTGCAAAAAGTGATTTCTAAGCAAGTAAAAAAAAGTCTTGTTTCTTGAAAATAAGTCTTATTTTAAGTAAAAATAGAAATAAAATCTTGTCAAGCAATTTATATCAAGCAAAATATTTTCTTATTTTGAGAAAATTTATCTAACTTTTTCTTATTAAGATTTTCCAGCTAATATCAAGATGAATTTAACCAGTAATAAGCTAAAGTGAAAATTCACAAATGATCTGTTTTTCCTTATTTTTTTCTTATTTTAAGTCTAGATAGAAATAAAATCTTGTCAAGCATTTTTTTACTTAAGAGATATTGTCTTATTTTGAGAAAATGGATCTAACTTTTTCTAAATAAGATTTTCCAGCTAATATCAAGATGGATTTGAAAATTTACAAATGATCTCAAGAAAGTAACAAGATTTTTTTCCTTATTTTAAGACTAAAACTCTTAATACATTTTCTCAATTCAAGAATCTAAAAGAAAATGACAGAAATGCAAGGTTTTTAATCCCTCTTCACAGTCTTAAAAATATTATAACTAGTTTATCACCACAATCAAGATCCAAAATGATATATCAGCTACAGTTTGCCCATCAGATGGCCTATATGACACAATGACACCAGCTCAGTTACTGTACTTGTGTTGAATTTGGGATCTATGCTGTCATAGCCTACCATGTCCTAAATTAGGCACATAGGCCTACATGTAGTCAGTGGCCTATTCACCATGGTATTCATAGTGTATAGCCTACTCTCTTAATCCTGGTCTATGCCTGTTGATAGGTTGCTGTCATATGGAGATGGCCTATAAGATGTTGTTAGGGTACTTGAGGTAGTTGGTTGGTCTTTGCTGTAGTAATGGTGGTTGCTATGCTGGTTGCTATTAAAATCATGATTAGTAGGTTGTCATAGTGTACACTGGTGGTTGATAGGCTGTTGCTGGTATACAGTAGTTATGGTGCTTGCATACTACTAGACTAAACTACTAAATACATATAGGGTGAATAATGCTAAATATAAGAATACTTATGGTGCCTTAATTGAGACATAGCTCACTCATTTGTGTAATCTTGTATTTTGGGAAAAGATTTTTGAAAACATTGCGGGCACTATCATAGATGCAACTCCAGATTTGACCCATTGGTGGCGCTGTACCATGTTGATCTGAAACTTATTGATAGGCTACTTAGTTTCACTTTGGAAACAAATTGTAGTAGAATTACATCAAAATAGTTACTAGACAAAACTGGTATTTGATCAACTAATTTTAACAAGTTCACAGTGGCAAACCAAGGTAAGCAGAGCAACTTCATAAAAAAGCTAAGCAGCATTGTGAAGGATTCAAAGTTGGATGGGAGACCACATGGCCTGGCTTGAATGTAGCATAAATGTCTTCTATTCAAGCAAATTTGTGTTGTTTTCAGCATTTTTCGTTGACTAGTTTTAAGAAAATATGGCTCTAAATATGACTCTAGATCTCAAAAATAAGAAAATTAATCTTAGTATTTTTTTCTTGTTTCAAGAAATGTAACTTGAAATAAGTCTAGACTATTTTGCTCATTTTAAGAATTCTATTTTTGCAAATTTTAAGAATTCTTACCTAGAAAATTTTGCTTACCCCATTGGCAGATTTTTTTGCTCAATACAAGACAATATGACATAAATTTAAGAATTTTCATCTTATTTCTTGAGGGGCATTTTTTGCCGTGCACTGACCGAACGCAACGCAGCGAACAAGCACTTTACATTGAATATATAGATCCTCATTATTCGAAACCGAAAGTAAGATCTGAGGTCCCTTTGATTCAATGCAAAGTGCTACGCACTCATGTTCGGTCCATGCTGCTCAAAATTCTTTCATTCCATGCTAAATCTGTTGCTGTCAGAAGGCTCGTGCAACAGGGCTATGCTTAAACTCACTCCGGAGCTATCCTTTAATGTGATGTCAATGCGGTATGTCCAAGGGTCTGTTCCCAAAGGCACAGCAACTTTGTTGGTTGCAGTGCAAATTTGCCCTGTATCTATGCTTATGCCAAGGTCATATTGGTTTTACTATTGTAGTGTAGTTCTCTTTGGCAAATTGAAGTAGGTTATCTCTAGGTTGTGGGGCTAGGTTGTGTCTTGGAGAGTGGAAGGACAGAAGAGTGTGATGAACTCTTATGAATGGTACAGAATTCCACAGCTTCTTGCCTGTAGGGTATTTCAAAATTTTTTGCATTTATAACTTTATATTGTGTGCCCCCACTAAAGTAAGGTGTCCCAAGACACCTCTAGTTATTATTAGGCTACTGTATGTTTACTTGCTCAAGAGGGTGATAGCTGTCTGTGGCACTGGGACATGTTTTGTTTTTATATTTTATGTTTTTATTATTGTTATTATTATTATTATTATTATTATTATTATTGGAAAGGGGATATGAAGCGTTTATGTGCATAAATAGTTCAACATCTTGGTGAGCAAAAAAAGTTGTTTTATCATTTTCAAGTAATGCTTTTATCAAGCTGCATTGTTATGAAGTAAGTTGGTGAGTGTGGATGTATAATATTTAAAAGTTAACTAGTTGGGGGAGAGTTGTTTACCTCACTCACGTCAGATGTAGCGCTACGCGCGTTCATCTGATATTCAGCGATAGACGAATTATTTCAGGAGCCAGAAATCCTTGAATCTAACTGGGCAAACGGCTTGTCCATCAATTTAATTGACATACACTGCAGCCAACCACATCGAAACCAACCGAAGACGCTCGTTACGTTTGTTGGATTGGTTGGATTCAAAACAGTTGCTTCTTCGCTACGTCACACCCTCTACAGCAGCCAGCGGCCCTGATTGGTCCGGTTAGAGAATAATGGCTTGAAATCTCTCTGATGGGCTTCAACATCAGATCGTTGCGCGGAAGTGCCTTACGAAAGTTACGTAGCGCATGATCTGACGTGAGTGAGGTAAGAGAGTTGTAGCCTAGATGAGGGAAATATCTTTGCCATTATAAACTCTGTGTAGTTCTCTGCCATCTAATTAAAACAATAAACAAGTGCTAATATTGTAATGTCTGTGACTGTCTCTTACAGACATAAAGTATTTCCACACGTGAGTTCTCTGCGGTTGGCTTTATTAAACACTCCAACGTAACATGACATTCAGCCTGTCTGTCTAACTGACTTACTCGTGTATATGGCCTTGCATATATTAATGGTACCCCCTATGGGTGAAACCCCTATTGACCTCTTCAGGTTATCACCTGTCATTACATCTCCCCCACAAAGATGTGACACACACTGTTAACTTAAACTTTCAGTGTTAACCATACACACAACTCTTTTAAGTAAACCATTTCTCTTGTTATAGCAACCTGTCTTATTAATCTTCGGATCTGCTTGGTAACAAACTAAAATAAACATTCTCTGTTCATTCTTCGATAAAACATAAACTTTCTTGCTATCTTTGCTTCTGTTTCTCATATACTTCTTGCAACACAAATTCAGCAAAAACCAACATCAACATTTACATCAGTTTTCTTCTCTTTTTTTCACATTTGCATTTTGTTTCACATCACCCATCCCCTCTTTTTTTTTTTTTTTTTTCAAACCCCGTTATTACCAGTTCAGTTTGTCTGGAGCTTTGCTCACTCTGCCAGAGCGAGTGACCGTCACCATTCCTGGTGTGTGTGTGTTAGAGTCTTGTGTCTCTGTCCCTTGTGTGTTCTCACTATTCCTGACATCAGGAATGACATGGTCAGCGCTCTGACCAACAGGTGTAGGTAGCTCAGGTACGGATTGGAGATGGCGCCTATTCCTACGATAGCGTTCACCCTGTGCTGTCTCCACTATGTAGGACCTGGGAGTAGCACAAGAGCTCTGAACAACAGCTGGCGTTGTCCACTGTTTCTGTCCATCCAACTTTGTGAGCACAGTGTCCCCCGTGTTCAGTGGTGGTAAAACCCTTACTCCATTCCTGCGGTTATAGTAGTAGGCTTGTTTTTGTTTGGCTGCAGCATCAGCCTGTCTAATCTCATCCTCATCCGGCTGGTGTGGTTTCAGATTGTCCGGCAGAGTAGGCAAGGTGGTTCTGATCTTCCTGCCCATCAACAGTTCTGCTGGACTTACACCCGTGCTAGAGGTGGGTGTGGCTCGGTACGCCATCAGTGCAAGAAGTGGGTCGTCTTGTCTCAGTATAGATTTGGCTATCTGGACTGCCCTCTCTGAATGACCATTACTCTGAGCGAAATGTGGGCTAGATGTGACATGAATAAAATCATATTCCTCACTAAAGTCCCTCATCTCAGCTGAAGCTAGCTGGGGCCCATTATCACTCACTAGCACTTCTGGAATGCCATAACGTGCGAATGTGGCTTTCAGCCTAGCTACAACTTGGCTACTGGTAGTAGTAGGTAGATTCAAAATCTCCAGGTATCTAGAGTAGTAATCAGACACCACTAAGTAGTTCTGCTTCTTATACTCGCATAGGTCTATGCCTATTTTCTGCCATGGTCTAGATGGAAGTTCACTGGGCATTAAAGGTTCCTTTCTCTGTGTGCTTCTATGTTCCCTACAGAATGTACATTGCTGTACTGTTGTTCCAATTTCCTCTGACATTCTGGGCCACCATACTGACAGATTAGCTCTCTCTCTACACTTAACTAGGCCCTGATGCCCATCATGGATTCTTTCTAAAATGACTCGTCTCATCTCTGTAGGAACTACAATGCGGCTACCCCTAGTAACCAACCCATCTATCTCAGATAGCTCCCCTCTGACCTGGTAAAAGTCCTTAACTGCCTCAGGTACTTTCTCCAAGTACTCAGGCCACCCATTCCTGATGAAGCCTAGGACTATCTGGAGCTGACTGTCACTGTCTGTGTGCTGTCTAAGCTCTAACATGCGGTGTGGTGTGGCTGGGACCTGGCTCATGACAGCGTCAATGTGTGCTGCCACCTCCTCATGACAGACCCCATCCCCATAACACTGCTCTGGGCTCCTAGAGAGCGCATCAGCTACTGCTAATGTCTTGCCAGGTGCATGCTCTGCTATGGCATTGAAACGCATGAACCTCATCAGTAACCTCTGGCACCTGATTGGCACACAGTCCAAGTCTTTGTTGTTCATCAAAGGTACCAGTGGTTTATGATCAGTCACTAGCCTAAAGCTATCCAGTCCATATAGGTATTTGTCAAAGCGCTCGCACGCCCACACGCTAGCCAAGCATTCCTTCTCGATTTGCGCGTACCTTTTCTCCGCGTCGCTCAATCGTCTGGAACAGTAGGCCACGGGCTTCCACTGGTCCTGGTGCTGCTGTAACAGCACTCCTCCCAACCCGTAGCTGCTGGCGTCGGCTGACACCATCGTCGGCTTGCTGGCGTCGTAGAAGGTGAGTACAGGTGCTGTGGCGAGTGCAGTCTTCACTCTCCTGAAGGCTTCACACTGTGCAGGTCCCCACGTCCACTCTGTGTCTCCTTTCAGTAGCTCATACAGTGGGTGTGCCACTGTTGACAGCTCTGGAACAAACTTGGCTAGATAATTAACCATGCCTAAAAATCTTTTCAGTTCAGTCACATTCTGTGGTTGTGGATAGTTCTCTATGCCAGTCACTTTGGCCGGGTCAGCTCTAACGCCTGACTCGTCAATCACGTGACCCAGGAACCGGACTTGTCTTTGTTTAAATTTGCACTTTGCCCTATTCAGCTTGAGACCTGCTGTCTCAATGACCTTGAGTACCTCTGCAAGGCGATGATCATGTTGCTCCTCTGTCTCGCCATGGATCAGGACATCATCCATGAAGATCTCTACGCCATCCAATCCTGCTAGAGTTTCCGCCATTTTCCTCTGGAAAATTTCGGGTGCGCTGGTAATTCCAAATGGGAGGCGGCGGAAAGCATACCTCCCAAATGGCGTGATGAACGTAGTGAGCGTCCTGCTCTCCTCATGTAGTGGAATCTGGTAGAATCCACTCGCTGCATCCAATGACGTGAACACTTTGGATCCTGCGAGCCTCGGTAGAATCTCCTCTACTGTGGGCATGACGTACTTCTCCCGTCTCACAGCTTTGTTGAGTTTCCTTAGGTCTGCGCAGATCCGGACTTCTCTCTTGTTAGGCTTTAACACAGGCACCATTGCAGCACACCATTCAGTCGGTTGTATTACCTTTTCGATTATGCCTTCACTCTCCATGCGCTGCAACTCCTTTTTCACCAGCGGCACCAGTGGCAACGGTATCCGCCTGGCAGTGTGTACTGCATACGGCTGGGCGTCTTCTCGTAGAGCAATCTTGACTGGTTCAGTTTTCAGCAGGCCACTTGACCCGAACACGCCACTGACCTCATCCATTCTCTTCACGAGGCCCATTTTCACCGCTTCTTTACGGCCTAACAAGCAGCTTGTCCCCTCTATCACATACACCTTAAAGGAGTACTCTTCATCTTTATAGCAGGTGGTACATGAGAACATGCCTAGGCATCTGAGGTTGCCCCCTGGGCTTACGAAACATGTGTCTGGAGACCCTAATTTCACTTTAGGATTCATTTTCTTAAATGTTCCCTGATCAATCACGGTGGCATCGGCACCCGTATCAATCTTAAAGGTAACAGTCACATTGTTTATCATTAGACCTACAGTCCATGTGTCCTCATTGTTCTGCTTGTTAACAGCCCCTAAAAAATACACTTGTTCAGGCGGCTCACTAGTGACCTCTCTCACTGCTTTGGTGCGACATTTACGCTCCCAATGTCCTGTCTTTTGACATTTATTACAGTTACTGTTTAATGCAGGGCACTGCTTTTCTTCAGCGTGCTGTGGCTTTCCACACCTACCACACTCATCCTTTGATTTGGCTCCTTTGCTGTTGTAACCCTGCTGCTGTCCTTTTTTCTTGAACTGTCCTCCCTTTTTCCCGACTGCTTGAACGTTAGCCAGCTGGGCACCAGGTTGGTTGGATTGCAGGTTAACTTGACGCATTACCTCTTCTGCTTGACGCACGCGTTCAATCGTATGCGTCAACGTCAGGTCTGCTTTCAGCTGAAGCTGGCGGGAAAGCTCCTTGTCGGCCATGCCTACCACAAGGCGGTCTCTTATGTGTTCATCCCTTTTATCACCGAAGTCGCAGTATTCTGCTAGTTCATACAATGTCCTTATATACATCTCCGCTGTTTCTCCTGCTTGCTGGCAACGCTGGTAGAAACATGCCCGCTCATGTATAACGTTACGTCGTGGAATAAGTAGGCTACTCGTCAAACTTTTGCATGACCTTGCTAAAGTCCTTCTTATGAGCATCCTCCTCAAACACGAACGAACTGAATATCTTCTCCGCCTCACTGCCCATTGCATAGATCAACGAACTTACTTGAATTTCGCCCTCTTCTTTGCTTAGCTTGGTAGCCATACGGTAGCGGCAAAACCTTTGTTTCCACTCCGGCCATTCAGCTGGGCTCGTGAACTTAAATTCGCTCGGTGGGTTGAACTTCGACATGTCCACTGACTGAGTCTTCTTCTCACCAACACACAGGCTCTTCTGACACCATGTAATGTCTGTGACTGTCTCTTACAGACATAAAGTATTTCCACACGTGAGTTCTCTGCGGTTGGCTTTATTAAACACTCCAACGTAACATGACATTCAGCCTGTCTGTCTAACTGACTTACTCGTGTATATGGCCTTACATATATTAATGGTACCCCCTATGGGTGAAACCCCTATTGACCTCTTCAGGTTATCACCTGTCATTAC
>JAODXP020003280.1:0-5000 GCA_027497455.2 Sardinella longiceps
AGAGCCATGACTCAGTGATGGTGTTGGCATATCATCCCGCAAAGCCCAAGCTCTCTGTCTCTCTCTCTCTCTCTCTCTCTCACACACACACACACACACACACACACACACACACACACACACACACACACACACACACACACACACACACACACACACACCTCATCCCACTAAAGCGCATTTTACACCGTCGCGCGACATCAGCGCGCGAGGCCTGGTGACGTCAAAATGACGTGGAAAAGTGTCGCTTGGGTCGGATTTTAAGGGCGCGTCGCGAGGTCGTGCACCACACTTTTTTCTGACCGGCGCGCGACAAACAGGAAGCAAAGACAACAGGAAGCTATGGATGATCTGGAAACCAAGCTGGCAGAGCAGGTCCGCCTCTACAGGCATCTCTACGACCCTTCCATGAAGGAACACAGGGATGTCCTGAGATTGCAGAATTCATGGAAGGAGATTGCAGAGACAGTTTGCAAAGACGAAGCTGTCTGTCGGAAGATGTGGAAGAATCTCCGTGATCGCTTTGTTAAAGCAAAGAAGAGATCCCAGAAAAAGAGTGGATCTGCTGGTGGCTACAGACCTCCACCAATTCTGACCGAGTTGGCATGGCTCAACAACTTCGTGAAACACAGGGATACGGACACGAATGTCCCTGATGAGACCATCCAACTGTACCAGTGCGGGGCAACGGCCGAGGTCGAGGATAGCGTGATGAACGTCAGCAGTAGCACAGACCGGCTACTGTTGCACTGCTCATCGCCTGCCGGACCTCTTCTCCCATCCGCACACCACTGCCCTCCTTGCCTTCCACATCTGCGTCGTGCACTGAGCTGACCGTGCGGGCTTCATCGCCCAAAAAGAAAAGAGCACGAAGAGAAACAGACTCTCATCAGTTGCAGAAGGTTATGGATCAGAGGGCAGTCATCCACGAAAGTCTGTTGAAGGAGAAGCAGAACTGTGGCACACCTGAGATGTGCTTCCAGTACTTGGCTACGATCATGAGAGACACGGTTGATCCTGATTTCTACCTCGAAGCCCAGAACGGTTGCATCCAGGTGATGATGGAGTACGCTCGGAAGAGTGCTATGCGCAGGAATCAGTGCTGAACAACTAAAAAAACCTCTTGAACACAAGGACACTTGAACAGAAGAACACTTGTACATAGCACAAGTCACTTTTTTTATCTATGCGCAGGAAGCTGTGCTGAAGAACAACGAACACTTGTACATACCACAAGTCACTTTTTTCCTATGCGCTGGAAGCTGTGCTGAAGAACAACAAACACTTGTACATAACACAAGTCATTTTTTTCCCTATGCGCAGGAAGCTGTGCTGAAGAACAACGAACACTTGTACATAACACAAGTCACTTTTTTTCCTATGCGCAGGAAGCTGTGCTAAAGAACGAGAACACTTGAACATAACACACGTCACTTTGTTTATCTATTTTCAATAAAATCGCTATTTACTTAAAATAATGAGTGATGTTTGTTTTTGCAACAGCAGTATAGCCTATACATATGGTTGATAAGACATTCGGTGAACATACGTTTATAAAGCTAGAACTTAAAATACTAGTACTATAATATTAACTATAGCTTATACTATACTATAGTATTTTGCAATGTAGAGTCATATACTGTAGATAAATTCTAGCTAGACAACGGTTGTTTATAAGGGTGCTAATGCCCAGGAATGTCAGGTGAGCATCTATTCATATGATAACAGCTGTCTTATTGTATAGGGTGGCAATGCCCAGGAATGTCAGGTGAGCATCTATTCATATGATAACAGCTGTCTTATTGTATAGGGTGGCAATGCCCAGGAATGTCAGGTGACCATCTATTCATATGATAACAGCTGTTAATGGCTACTAGTGTCCAGGGTGGCAATGCCCAGGAATGTCAGTGACCATCTATTCATGATAACAGCTGTCTTATTGTATAGGGTAGCAATGCCCAGGAATGTCAGGTGAGCATCTATTCATATGATAACAGCTGTCTTATTGTATAGGGTAGCAATGCCCAGGAATGTCAGGTGAGCATCTATTCATATGATAACTCTGTTAATGGCTACTAGTGTCCAGGGTGGCAATGCCCAGGAATGTCAGGTGACCATCTAGGATACTCACATGTATCTTAAAATACTACAAACTAATGTTTTTATTGTTGTAGGCAACTAATGCCGTAGGCTACATGAATAAGTAAATAACAAAAGAATAAGAGAAAACGTGCCACTGAAAATACACTGAGCAACATTTTATTATAGAAATGTTATATACACTTTGGAAAAACAACTCAGTTGAGGCGCCCCCTGTGTATGACAGTCTCCTGCCAAGGGACCTGTCCCTGTGGTGTCTGGAAGAAGGCCTTGAGGTCATCTCTCACAGCACACGCTGCACGGGATGCGCGTGCTGCAGACAGTCTCCCTGGATCTCTCAGGTTTGTGTCTCCTGCACAAACTCTCCTCCACTCACCGGGCAAAGGCTCACCCGAAGCTGTCACAGCATCAGCAAAGCTGGGTGGGATGTAGCTGCATGTTGCCTGATGCGCAGCATCCGTATGTGTCAGCATGTTGTGAAGAGCAATACATGCCTTCACGACATCAACAGCTTTGTCAGGATGGAATTCCATGGGCCTCCCAAGAATCCTCCAACGTGCAGCCAAGATGCCAAAGCTGTTCTCAATCACTCTGCGGGCCCTTGAATGGCGGTAATTGTAGATGAGCTTGGCATCCTCCAGATTGACACCTGTTAAATGAAAAGATTTGGTTGGTTACATTGCTGAACATATGTTATATTATAAACAGTACATATACAGTAGATATGCTATATAGAAATAGTTATATAGGCTACACACCTGGATATGGCCGCATCAGGTTCACATGTTGAGGAAAGGCAGCATCCCCCAGGAACACATAGGGCAAAGTAGTGTTTGTCCCAGGCAGGTTAGCAGGCTGTGGCAGTTGAAGGTTGTGCTCGACCAAATCAGATCCAAAACGACTGCTCTGGAAAATACCCCCGTCACTTTCACGGCCATAGGCACCGACATCCACCATGGTAAATCGGTAGCTTGCATCACACACACCCAACAGCACGATGGAATGTGTCCCTTTGTAGTTGAAGTAGTCACTACCAGCCCTCGGCGGAGCTTTGATAGTGACGTGTTTGCCATCGATGCAGCCCAAACAGTTCGGAAAGTTCCACACTCTCCAGAAGTCTCGAGAAATATGCTCCCATTCCGCTGCTTTCGGAAAAGCCACGAACTCATGCCTCAGTGCTAGCCAGATAGCTCTGCACATTTCGGAGACTATTTGAGAGACCGTCGTGACTCCTAGCTTGTAGCTGGCAGCTACCGATGTCTGGCTGTTGCCTGATGCTAGGACCCGCAGTGTGACAGCAAGCCTCTCTTCCAAACTTACAGGGAGACGATGACATCTTTTGTGGTGAACGAAAGGCTTGACGAGACGAAGGAGCTCATCGAAACGGTGAGCAGACATTCTGAAGTAGGTGAAATGCCTCTCTTCGTCTATCGCCCTCATTGGCTTTACGAGGACAAAGAACTCACCATGTTCACGTCGATCCTCGTTCAGAGGGCGAACATTCCACCTTCTCTTCTTTCGCCTTTTTTCCTGCATTCTCCTACGAAGGTAGATTTCGTCATCGTATGTCTGCAGTAACAACTCTGTCAGGACTACCACTCGTTGACGTGCTGTCAGAGGCATGTTTATGTTTCTTCTTCTGCTTTCTTCAACGAACGGTCGGCTATGGCTGTGTTCTCACAACAGTGACACCTCTGTCCAGGAGAAGATTGCAACTGAGGGCGCGTCTGTCGTGCGCCGCTATGTAGGGCTCGGGCGCACGTGTGACGTCACAGATTGCGCGCACACTAGCAGACGCGTCAGGTATGTCCGCTGCTTAAGCCTGCACAGGTCCAGAGCTGCTGGCTGGGTCCAGGTACAGGCCTGAAGTTGTTTTCCTACACCCACTGCTCAGATCTCTCTGTGACACACACACACACACACACACACACACACACACACACACACACACACACACACACTTCCTGTCACTGCTGATCACAGGGAAGCAGGAGGTTTTAGCTTTTTCCAGGTAGGACTCAATTTTTGGCTCTTTCATACACACTTGAACACACACACACACACACACACACACACACACACACACACACACACACACACACACACACACACACACACACACACACACACACACAATCTCTCACAAACACACACATATACTGTATGTTCACAGACACAATCCACTGTAATTCTGCGTTGTTGTGGCCCAAAAACACACACAGTCCCAGCTGAACACCAGCTCTCTGAAGACAGGAGTGGAGGAGAAGAGAAGAGGGAGAGAAAGAGAGGAGCAGAGGAGAGGAGAGGAGAGTAGACCACTTAACCCAAACATTGGCCTCTTCAGAGGAAAAGAGGAGAGGATAGCGCCTGCTCTCAGAAGAGAAGAGAGGAGGAGAAGAGAAGAGGAGAGAAAGAGAGGAGGAGAGGAAAAGAACGAGACCACTTAACCCAACAACCACTTTGGCCTCTTCAGACCCACCTATGCCATCAACACAGCAGCTCTCATTCCTACTCTAGGCAATCCTATTGGTTTAGAGCCTTTCCCACAGGTCCCACCCCTACTGTCAGCAATCCTATTGGTTTAGAGCCTTTCCCACAGATCCCACCCCTCTACTGTCAGCAATCCTATTGGTTTAGAGCCCCTCCCACAGGTCCCACCCCTCTACTGTAAGCAATCCTATTGGTTAGAGCCTTTCCAACAGATACACACCCTCTACTGTAAGCAATCCTATTGGTTTAGAGCCTTTCCCACAGATCCCACCTCCCTCTACTGTAAGCAATCCTATTGGTTTAGAGCATTTCCCACAGGTCCCACCCCTCTACTGTAAGCAATCCTATTGGTTTAGAGCCTTTCCCACAGATCCCACCCCAGACTGTAATTAATCCTATTGGTTTACTGG
>JAODXP020003280.1:15000-17500 GCA_027497455.2 Sardinella longiceps
CAGCAGCTTGAGGTGAGTATGTGTGCAAGTGATTTGTCATCTGTATGAGAGAGAGAGAGAGCGAGAGAGAGAGAGAGAGAGAGAGAGAGAGAGAGAGAGAGAGAGAGAGAGAGTGAGAGAGAGAGAAAGTGTGTGTGTCCTAACAGTAAAAGGGTGTGTGTGTGTGTGTGTGTGTGTGTGTGTGTGTATCTAAGTGTGTGTGAGACAGTGTTGGGAGGGTTACTTTTAAAACGTATTCCGTTACAGATTACAGAATACATGCCCCAAAATGTATTTTGTAACGTATTCCGTTACGTTACTCAATATGAGTAACGTATTCTGAATACTTTGGATTACTTTTAATGTTATGCCTTTTTACAACTACATGAATGTAGCAATCACATCCTGCAAATTCTTGTTTGTTTTTATCAACAGACTGGCTGTTCAGCCCCAGTTTCCAATACATTGCAGTAGATGAGATATTAGGGTTTCTTAATGTAAGCAAGGATGAGCTATCCTAATGGGCAACATGGGCAGTATAGCCTTGGCCACTAGCTGGCCTCAGATTTTGAGATCAGGAAACACTTGAAACACAGGAAAAACTTTTTTTTATTATTAATTAGATGAGCTTAAAGTTTGCATTTACAGGACCTAGCAAAGCCGAAAAGCATTTTCCCAAATGTGTAACATTGCTTTTAAGGTTTTTGTGATGCTCCCTGAGTCAAATTGCAGGTGAGAGATAGAAGGAAGTTTATGCAGCTGTAGCACTCAATCAAGCATTTGATTGAGTGCTCTGAAAGCCACTGAAAGGGCTACTTTCAAAAACTCCAGGCAAAGTGGAGATTTCTATAAACACACGTTTTCAGTCTATGGACAGAATGCGTAAATGTTATTTAGCTAATTTTGTTTCTAATTGTGTCAGCTTTATTATTTAGTCCTAAGCCTACTTGCTTACATAGTATGATTATGTCTAGCATATGTGTAGCATATCTGTCTTGCCACTGAGTGGGGTAAATTTAATTTGCTAGGCGCAGTTGTGTTACTAACGTCATTGTTAGGAGGATGTTTACAGTAATGGTTCTTATTGCGCTTTGTTTGGCTTAGTTTCCGCCAATGTGTGGAATTACCCAAATTAGAGAGGGATAGCTAAACGCGAGAAACAGTAAAATACCGCTGAGTAATCCCTTGATTTTTACAAAGTAACTGTATTTTAAATACCACCCATTTTAGCTGTAACTGTAACTGAATACAGTTACTCATAATTTGTATTCTGAATACAGTATTCCGAATACATGTATTCCGTTACTCCCCAACACTGGTGTGAGAGAGAAACATCTCCTTCGGCTCTGAAGGACACAGCTAAAAAGACAGGAGGAGGAAGAGTGGAGAGGAAAGGAGGATGAACAGTAAGAGGAGGAGGAGGAGAAGAAAAAGGGAGGATGAGGAAGAGGAGAAGAGGAAGAAGAAGAAGCCTCAGTTCAAGATTTCCACTGCAGATCAACACCATTAAACTCTTCAGTCTGCTGAATACACACACACACACACACACACACACACACACACACACACACACACACACACACACACACACACACACACACACACACACACACACACCCAGCTGCAATGGGCCATCAGTTCCTTAGGCTGAAGCAGGACCTTCAGCAGCATCTGTCACAGCAGGGCGCGGTTCACACACACACACACACACACACACACACACACACACACACACACACACCCTCTTACTGTTAGGACACACACTCTCTCTCTCCCTGTCTCTCTCACACACACCCTTCTACTGTTAGGAGACACGCGCACACACACACACACACACACACACACACACACACACACACACACACACACACACACACACACACACACACACACACACACACACACACACCCTTCTACAGTTAGGACACTGCTCCCTGGTAGCTGAGCCATGGGTTGTTCATGCTTGAAGAGAACAGTAGGTGTTAGAGCATCATTTGTCCTGACTGCTCAACTTCCCAACCTTGACTATCCTCAAAGTGACCAGAACACACTCTATGGCTTTTACCTCATATTACAGTAACATTCTGCCATTCTATGACGTCAATGTTGTGGTGAACGGAACATTTGATCAATAAAATGCATTGAAATGTTCCTCTTTTCTGACTTGACAAAAATAGGTAACATCTGAAATATATCGAAATTTGTAACACGTTGCCTATACAGATCTATTCAAAACTCCCCCCCACCCCACCCCCACACACACACATTCCTTAAAACTCCCAAAAGCTTCTATAACACAGTTTCTTCTTTAGAAACCAGTTCTAGAATGCCGTTAGCTGAAGAAGAGTGATTCTGCACCTGGCAGCTGGAACGTTCTGTAATGTTCTCTGTGTCTGCACTAATCTAAACATATCTGCCACACATCTAGGTGGATGATCTCCAGCTGCCACCTGTCCTGTTTCCCACAGGACGCTCCTGGCTTAGGGAGCCACAGCTGCATTTGAGGGGCTGCGTGATAAAG
>JAODXP020003281.1:0-32535 GCA_027497455.2 Sardinella longiceps
AGCCTTCTCCAATCATTGAGTCTACTCCCTCACCTGTGACTACAGCCTCAGAATTGGCATACTCATCCTCTGCACAGGGTGAGTTTTCATATCCTTGTATTTACAAAAATCAAATCCATATACGCATACAGACATATGTGTATTGTATGTAACTTTTATCCATCAATGTTTTCTCATTGATCATCTCCTACAATTAACACAGTTTGCCTGCAAATACAACAACCAATGAGCTGCTATCTGTGGTATGGTGTAGAATCCTTGACATTTCTCTCATTGGTTGTTTTCCACAGCTCCAACCTCATTGGCTGTCTCCACAGCAGCTCCCGCCTCCATGTCCATGAGCCTCACAATGCAGCAGGAGTTTAGCAGTGAATTGGAAAACCCAGCATCAGACGCCTTCCAGCAGCTAGCAGGGCTGCTACAGTCACAGGTACAGTATGTCTTTCTTCATAATATTATCACTAATTCATGCCCACCTTGACAGGCATAGCCTAGGCTAGTTTGTCCAGACGTCCTGTTTATACTTGTGCAGCCTCACTGACTGATTCAATAATGCTGCTATAATTTAAGCATAGAGGAAATAAATTATCAAATCACTGGCAGTGTTTATAATACCAGTAAACAAATATTTCTTTTTCTCTTGTTTTTGTTCCCAGATGGAGCCTGTGTTTCAAGCGGCTTACCCAACATTTATGGGTTTGGTTGTCAACGGCTTCAGGTAACCTCCAGCTGATCTTCTTTCTATGATCAGAGACATTGTGGTGGCTAAACCCAAACCCAATTAGACAAAATCTTCCAAGTTCCCAACCCTTAAGTTCATCCAACTTTGTGCACCAAATATAACTTTTAACATTCCGAAATGCCGGTGCATTATCCCAAATTACAATTTAATACCACAGCAATTTTTTTTCTATTATCAAACAAAATTACACAAATTACTATGTAAAACTCCAACTAACTCTGTATGTGTTGTGTTGTTGTGTCTAACTGCGCATGTTTTGTGTTGCTGTGTTGTTGTCTGTAACTGTGGATGTGTTGTGTTGTGATTTCCAGAGCTGGGTCAGTTATTGCAGACATAGACCTGCTCTTCAGTTCCCCCTCTTCAGCTCCAACCACAGACAGTGTGAGCTCAACCACACAATCTGCTATCGAAAGCGGCGCTATGACACTCAACATCACCTCAATGAAAGTCACCTCAGGTAAGAAAGAGAGACAACTCTTCTAATCAACTTCGCTTATTCGCTTAGTCTCTCTACCAGAAGACCGTCCCCAGACCATGGATACGGATGAACATTCGTATAATGGGCGGGCTATATCAGGCTAAGGATAGGAGGCACTATGTGAACAAAGACAATGGCCAGAATCCCAAACAGAGCAGTGAAGGGAAATGAAAATGTAGCTGTGTTACGTAGGCAGGCATTGGCTAGGCTACAACTAATCTATTGTTGCTATTCTTACCGGAATATTTAACCTTTAATGAAAATTGGTTTTTCACCCTCTTACTGAGAGTTATGTGAGTAAAAGCATTGTGCTCTCAGTACATGTGTTCTCCCTGTCTGGCAACCCCAAATTTAGCTTTATGTTACATATAGCTTAGCATAGGTGCTGGAATGTAAAGTAGCCAGATAGCAACTCTTTGGCAACATTACCTTACAGCGCCTATGCTAAGCTAAAGCTAAAATTGGGGTTGTTGGACAAGCACACAAGCACTGCGACCAAAATGCTTTTACCCACATATGTAACTCCATGTAAGACAGTATATAACCCAATTTAATAATAAGAGGGACTATGCCTTTAACTAACCACACCAACTAATATATTCATCATTTCATAAAAAGGTGGACTATTCCTTTAACTAACCACACCAACTAATATGTATTGTGGCTTTTGCAGCCTCCAATGCCACATCTCAAAGCACAACAACATCTCCTGCTACACTATCCTCCATGAGTACCTCATCGCATCACACCACCCTAGCAGCTACATCAGAACTAACCTCCAGCATATTAACACCTCTATCAACTACATCAGACTTAACACCAGTATCAGCTACATCAAACTCGACCTCCGCCCTAGCAACACCTACATCAGCTACATCAGAAATAATCTCCACTGTATCATCACCAACATCATCCTCCACCGCTCCAACATCAGCTACAGCAGAGTCAACCTCAGCTCTATCCACACCTGCATCACCCACAACAACACCAAGCACAATGATAACTACATCTGAGACTACAACAGCAAGCCCAACCACACCCACATCTACTTTGACAACACCAAGCACAACTATAACTACATCTGAGACTTCAACAACAAGCACCACCATTCCTGTATCTACCTTGACAACAACAAGCACAACTATAACTACATCTGAGACTATAACAGCAAGCACCACCATTCCTATATCTGTGAATCCAACAGAAAGCACAATCATATCAGCATCTGCGACATCAACAGCAAGCACAACCACACCTACATCAACCTTGATGACAGCAAGCACAAACATTCCTGTATCTGTGACTCCAACAGCAAGCGCAACCATATCGGCATCTGCGACATCACTTTTAAACACATCACAACCTACATCTATTTCAATAGCATCAAGCACAACTATATCACAACCTACATCTACCTTGACAACAGAAAACACAATCACACCTACATATGTGACATCAGCTTCAAGAACAACAACACAATCTGCATCTGCATCATCAGCATCAAGCACATCTATTCCTGTATCTGTGTCACAACCTACATCTGATTCAATATCATCAAGCACAACCATATCACAACCTACATCAGCATCATCAGCATCAAGCACAAATATTCCTGTATCTGTGTCACAACCTACATCTGATTCAATATCATCAAGCACAACCATATCACAACCTACATCAGCTTCAAGCACATCTATTCCTGTGTCTGTGTCACAACCTACATCTGATTCAATATCATCAAGCACAACCATATCACAACCTACATCAGCATCAAACACAGCTATATCACAACTCACATCTACATTGACAACAGCAAGTACAACCACACCTACATCTGTGACATCAGCTTCAAACACAACCATATTACAACCTACTTCTGATTCATTACCTTCAAGCACAACTATATCACAACCTACTTCAGATTCATTACCTTCAAACACAACCATATCACAACCTACATCTGATTCATTACCTTCAAACACAACCATATCACAACCTACATCTGATTCAATATTAGCAAGCACAACCACATCACAACCTCCTGCTGTAACATCAACACCTAGCACAACCATTTCTACATCTACAACATCACCTTCAAGCACAACCATATCACAACTGACATCTATGACATCAGCTTCAACCACAACGCAATCTACATTGACTTCAATATCATCAAGCACAACCACATCACAACCTAAACCAACGACATCACCTTCAAGCACAACCACATCACAACCTGCCACTACCTTGACCACATCAATCACAATCCCACCTACATCTGTGGCATCAACAGCAAGCACAACAATAGCTCTATCTGCGACATCCGCATCAACCACATCTACATCTGTGACTCCAACAGCAAGCACAACAATAGCTCTATCTGCGACATCCGCATCAACCACATCTACATCTGTGGCATCAACAGCAAGCACAACAATAGCTCTATCTGCGACATCCGCATCAACCACATCTACATCTGTGGCATCAACAGCAAGCACAACAATAGCTCTATCTGCGACATCCGCATCAACCACATCTACATCTGTGACTCCAACAGCAAGCACAACCATTCCTGTATCTGCGACATCAACTTCAACCATAACCATATCACAACCGACATCTGATTCAATATCAGCAAGCACAACCATTCTTGCACAGCCTGCATCTGGAGCATCAACATCAAGCACAACCTTTTCTACATCTGCGACATCAGCTTCAACCACAACACAATCAACATCTACTTCAATATCATCAAGCACAGTTACATCACAACCTAAACCTGCGACATCATCTTCAACCACAACCACATCACAACCTACATCTGTGTCATTACCTTCAACCATGACACCACAATCTACATCGTCTTTGACGTCATCAAGCACAGTCACATCACAACCTACATCTACTTCAACAGCTTCAAGCACATCCACATCGCCAGACTCACCAACTACACCAGGTCTAACACCTAACTGTACTTGCTTCTTACAACTCATACCCCCGACTCCTGCTGCACTATTTTCCATGAGCACCTCTTTACACTTACACATTCCACACTTAGACATTCCACTTTCCATCTCAACAGCACTGAGTTTATACACAGTTCATAATAAATACCCATATATTTGGTTTTACAAGTGCTATGTTTGGGATGTTAGCTTGTATTGTGCTATTCTACTTCTCAGTTATGGAAGCAATTTACTTTGACATTTAGTATGCTCAACTTTTAGTTCACTTTCAGTACACTGATAGTTGGTGATTGCCATTCAGTAGTCAAAGCTACCACCTTGTGGGTCTTTTGTTCTGCCATCTCATTGGCTGTTTTCTCTCACAGTTGTCATCTTATTGGTCATTTGTTTCCATATCTACGATCTTATTGGTTCTTTCTCTTCCACAGCTGCAACCTCATTGGCTGTTTCCACGGCAGCCCCCAGCACAGTCTCCATGACCCTCACTCTGCAGCAGACGTTCAGCAGTGACCTGGCAAACCCAACATCAGAAGCCTTCCTGCAGCTGGTGCAGCAGATCAAGTCACAGGTGGGTTGGCACTGATATTTACATTTGTGTGTTTACAAAAAAAAAATTAATTCATTTGGTCCCTGCCATCCCACTTGGAAGGATCTCTGTCCATTGGATCCTTTGTAGCTTGCACTTATTCTACTGGACTTTGTTAGCAGCAACTTCACACCGGCTGGTGGATACTTGCCTTCAATTTCATTCAACCATCACATGAACCACAATTGACCTATGGCTAAACCACGCCCCCGAACGCGATGAGCCAATCACAGTGCGCATAGCTCCCAATGCACTCGGACATTCTCTGCTTGCACGTCCATTGAAATACATTGCAGTTCGCCAGTTTTTGTTCGTTTTTATGTTTTTTCACCGTATTTCAAGTTTTAAATGGTCAAACGGTGTGCAGGGGGTACAAGCAACTCAGACACAAGGTATCCTGAGAGGCTGGGCGACAGGGTGTATTTTTGCCTTTTCCCAAGCCTCATCTAAACCGAGATAAGTGTCTGCTTTGGATAAAGTTATGCAGCAGACAGACCACAACATTAACTGAACGTGGACAAAATTAACAAGGATGTCTACATCTGTTCTAAGGCAAGTCAACATCGTATTTGAGCCAACATGTTGTCACTTTGCTGGAAAGAAACAGAAAGTTATTTTAACGTCCCTAACGTTAACCACAACATCAACATCAACGTTAACTAATGTTGTTGATCGTTGTTCATCATGTAGCTTTGTTTGATGGGAGTGTATTGGTCCCTTATACTCTAGTTTTTGTACAGTGGTTGTCCAAAGGGCTCTTGTTAAACTAACATTAACGTCTATCTTGTCCGAAATGGCGATGGCAACGAGATACGGTTTATCATTTTTACACTGGGACCCTTAGAACATTGTTGCGTGTAACTTAAGCTTTTCATCGACTTGCTAAAAGACAAAATTATTAACATAATCCTCTAGTGCATAGCTAAGGGCCTTTTGATGACTTCGAGATGATATCTTATCTTTCTGTCTCCAAAAGCCATCAATTGCCTCCTGAGAAATCTCTTTGACTGTAACACTTGAAATAGCGCCCGTCACTGAATGTCCGATTGTTTGTCCGAGTGAGTGGAGGGGGCGTGGCTTAGCCATAGGTCAATTCTGTATTAGGCTTTAATTTCACATTGAGCTAACTGAGCTGGACAAACAAAATTGCAACTCATAACACTATAATAGTGTCTATTTCGTACTTTATTATCCAGTTACACGTCATGATGTATATTACAATGCAATAGTTTTTATCATTTATGTTTATATAGTGTCCTCTTTGTGGTGGACTATAAACCCTTGTAAACAAAACTTAAACTGTGTTATGTTTTTATCATTATTATCATTTCAGCTGGAGCCAGTGTATCAAGCCGCTTATTCCACATTTATTGGTCTGACTGTCAACAGTTTCAGGTAAATACCAGATATTCATGCTTCCAAACCTTATATTCTACATACTGTAAGTTTGACTGTTTCTGCTTCTAGTGAGGAAAATATTCATAATCTTTCTCTATAGTGTTGGTGAGGACACACCACAGATGACAGTAACTTTAGTTAATGTTTTTTGTAGCTGTGTTGTTTACATCTATCAATGTGATGTCTTGCGGTGTTGTGTAAGTGTCAACGGTTTGTGTTTCTATTGTGTTGTGTTGCTGTGGTTGTTTTGTGTTTCTGTGTTGTAGTGCAAATCTGTGTGTGTTTGTTGTTGCTGTGTTGTATCTAACTGTATATTTTGTGTTGCTGGTGTTTTGTGTAACTGTGGATGTGTCATGTTGTGTTACATAGATCTGGATCAGTTATTGCAGACATAGACCTGCTCTTCAGTTCCTCCTCTTCAGCTCCAACCACAGACAGCATCACTACAACCACCCAAAACGCCATTGATGGCGGCTCTCTAACACTCAACATCACCTCAGTACAGGTGACCGCAGGTAAGAAACCTCAGAATCTTTCATCAGCTAATCACAAGATGAGTCCACTATCTCCTTTTCTGTCCCTTACGTCATCCTAACCTGGCCCTGGTGATGTCAGATATGTGGTATTGGTAATAATCTGATCTAGCCCTCAAATCATCCCAATCTTGCCCTGATTATGCCCTGATCATAATGTGCCAAACTCCAAATACTGTAAAGAACGTTGACACAGACTACTTCCCCATAAGAGTTGCCCTTAGAGGTGGGTAAACCAAGGCCCAAGGGCCACATGCGGCCCTTTGGCTATTTAGTTACCAGGCCCGTAAGTCAATAGAGATTGCCAAGACACGTCAAAAACATCATAAATGGCGCCATCTTGACCCGGAAATAGCGGGTAGTTAAGCTGTAACTTTTTTACGGCCCCATCGTAGCTCCGGTTCATACACCCGATCACACAACAGTGGGAAGTGGTTTTTTTTTAGATTTTGTGAGTCTAGTCAGAGATTGTTGCTAGGGTCTAATTCCGGGGCAAACCCAGAATGCATTGTGTGATGACGACATGTTAGCAATCTCTATATCTAAAACCCAAAGTGGGCCTTCAGACACAATAATTGCCCTGACTTGGTCTTACTGTTGTGTACTTTCTCTATAGGTGATATCACTCCCTCTCCAAGTGGGACAACACCTGTAGTTACACTCTCACTCTCAACATCTACGCCAGAGTTGTCCTCTACTCTATCACATACACCTACTGCTGCTTTAGGTGCCTCAACAGCCATGCATCAAACAGCTACTACCAGTCCATCAGCTTCAAGTGCAAACACACTGTCGGTATCTGCTACATCAGGTGATCATCCAACTACATCAGGTGCTGATTCAACCACATCGCCACCAGGTCCAACTACATCAGGTGATGTTTCAACTACCATGCATCAAACAGCCGCTAGCAGTATATCAGCTTCAAGCACAAGCACACTGTCGGAATCTGCTACATCAGGTAATCATCCAACTACATCAGGTGCTCATTCAACCACATCGCCACCAGCTCCAACTACATCACGTGATGGTTCAACTTCACATCAAACAGCTGCTACCAGTACATCAGCTTCAAGCGCAAACACACTGTCGGTATCTGCTACATCAGGTGATCATCCAACTACATTAGCTGCTCATTCAACCACATCGCCACCAGGTCCAACTACATCAGCTGATGGTTCAACTACATCATCCTCAGCATCTACAACTTCACATCAAACAGCTGCTACCAGTATATTACCCTCAAGCGCAAGCACAGTGTCGGTATCTGCTACATCAGCCACTACCAGTACATCAGCTGTTCATTCAACTACATCGCCACCAGCTCCAACTACATCAGGTGCTGATACAACCGCATCATCAGCAGCACCTACAACCACACCTCAACAACCTACTACCTCTGGCACATATACAACTACATCATCACCATCTACAACAGGTGTTCCTACAACTACACCTCAACCACCTGCTACGTCTGGTACACTTACAACTACACCACCATCTACAACAGATTCACCTACAAATACACCTCAACCACTTGCTACCTCAAGTCCAGCTAGACCACAACTGGCATTCTCTACAGCGGATGCACCTACAACCACACCTCAACCTCCTACTACCTCAGGTACAACTACAACAACACCTCCACCTTCACCATCTACAACAGATGCACCTACAACTACACCTCAACCGCTTGGCACATCAACCACACTGCCAGCAGCACTTACGTCAGGTCCAACTTCACCACAAACACCTTCATCCTCCACAACAGATACACCTACAAGCACACCTCAACCACCTACTATATCAGGTACATATACAACTACTCCGCCACCACCGCCATCTACAACAGACACACATACAACCACACCTCAACACCCTGCTACACCAGATACACCTACAACTACACCAATACCTCCACCATCTACAACAGACGCTTCTACAACCACACCTCAACCCCCTGCTACGTCAGATACACCTACAACTAAACGACCACCTCCATCATCTACAACAGATGCATCTACAAGCATAGCGCCACAACCACCTGCTACATCAGAAACATATACAAATACACCACCTGCACCCTCTACAACAGATGCACCAAGAAGCACACTCCAACCTGGCACATCAACCACACTGTCAACTACACCAACGCCACGTGCGCCATCTACAACAGACGCACCGACAACCACACCACCACATCCACCTGCTACGTCAGAAATATACACAACTACACCACTTGCACCCTCTAAAACAGATACACCGACAGCCACACCTCAACCTCCAACTATGTCAGGTGTAACTACACCAGTTGCACCCTCTATAACAGATGCACTGACAACCTCAATTCAACCTCCCACTATGTCAGGTCTAACTACACCAACACCACCATCTACAACAGATGCATCTACAAGCACACCGCCACAACCACCTGCTACATCAGGTACATATACAACTACACCACTTGCACCCTCTACAACAGATGCACCAAGAAGCACACCCCAACCACCTACTACATCAAGTTCAACTACAACTACACCAACACCACCTGCACCATCTACAACAGATGCACCGATAACCACACCTCAACATCCTACTACGTCAGGTACATACACAACTACACCACTTGCACCCTCTACAACAGATCCATCTACAACCACACCTCGACCACATGCTACATCAGGTACATATACAACTACATTACCTACTCTGTCTACAACAGATACATCTACAACTACACCTCAACTCCTTGCTACATCAGGTACATATACAACTACATCACCTCCACCGTCTACAACAGATGCACCTACAAGCACACCTCAACCATTTGGCATATCAACCAAACTGCCAGTAGCACTTACGTCAGGTCCAACTTCACCACAAACACCTTCACCCTCCACAACAGATACACCTACAAGCACACCTCAACCACCTACTACGTCAGGTACATATACAACTACTCCGCCACCACCGCCATCTACAACAGAAACACCTACAACCACAACTCAACCCCCTGCTACGTCAGATACACCTACAACTACACCCCCACCTCCACCATCAACAACAGATGCATCTACAAGCACACCTCAACCACCTACTACATCAGGTACATATACGACTACTCCAGCACCTCCACCATCTACAACAGACGCACCTACAACTACACCTCAACACCCTTCTACACCAGATACACCTACAACCACACGACCACCTCCACCATCTACAACAGATGCATCTACAAGCACACCACCACAACCACCTGCTACGTCAGGTACATATACAACTACATCACCTGCACCCTCTACAACAGATGCACCAAGAAGCACACTCCATCCTGGTACATCAACCACACTGTCAACTACACCAACACCACGTGCACCATCTACAACAGACACACCGACAACCACACCTCAACATCCTACTACATCTGGTACATACACAACGACACCATTTGCACCATCTACAACAGACGCACCGTCAACCACACCTGAACCTCCTACTACGTCACGTCTAACCACACCACTACCTACATCCTCTACAGCAAATGCACCTACATCCACAAATCAACCACACGCTACATCAAGTTCAACTACAACTACACCAACACCTCCACCATTTAAAACAGATGCACCTACAACCACACCTCGACCACATGCATCAGGTACATATACAACTACATCACCTACACTGTCTACAACAGATGCATCTACAAGCACACCTCAACCACCTACTACGTCGGGTACATATACAACTACTCCACCATCTACAACAGATACAGCTACAACCACACCTCAACCCCCTGCTACGTCAGATACACCTAAAACCATACGACCACCTACATCAGGTCCATATACAACTACACCACCACCACCTACTCCTGCTACCTCAGATCCAACTACACCACAGCCATCTTTACCCACTACATCAGTTGCACCTACAACCACACCTCAACCCCCTGTTGAGTCAGATGTATCTACAACCGCACGACCACCACCTACTACATCAACTACACTGCCAACCACATCTACAACTGCTACATCGGGTCCAATCACACCATTGTATACACCCTTTACAACAGATACTCCTACAACCACACCACCACAACCACCTGCTATGTCAGGTACATATACAACTACATCACCTACACTGTCTACAAAAGGTGCTCCTACAACCACACCACAACCACACTCATAGTTTGTGCTTTTTCTTTCTTTTTTGTCTTCCTATCTCATTGGTTCTTTGGTTTTCTCCCACAGCTGCAACCTCATTGGCTGTTTCCACGGCAGCCCCCAGCACAGTCTCCATGACGCTCACTCTGCAGCAGACGTTTATCAGTGACCTGGCAAACCCAACATCAGAAGCCTACCTGCAGCTGGTGCAACAGATCAAAACACAGGTGTGGTGGCACTGATATTTAGATTTGTGTGTTGAAATGTTTAAATGTTATTTATTTAGCTGATGTAAATAAAATATTGTGTATGATGTTATTATTATTTCAGTTGGAGCCAGTGTACCAAGCTGCTTATTCTACATTTATTGGTCTGACTGTTAACAGTTTCAGGTAAATCCCAGTTGTCCCCACTTCTAAGTGCCATATTCTGTTGCTAGTGATGCTAATATCAGTAACTAGTAACTGCAAAAGTATTGTATTCCTGTGTTGTGTGTAACTGTGGATGTGTTGTGTTGTGTAAATCTGTTATCCCTACTTTTAGTGACGCCAATATCAGTAATTAGTAACTGCAACTGGATTGTATTCCTATGTTGTGTGTAACTGTGTATGTTTTGTATTTGTATTGTGTGTAACTGTGGATATATCATGCTGTGTTGTGTAGATCTGGGTCAGTTATTGCAGACACAAACCTGCTCTTCAGTTCCTCCTCTTCAACTCCAACCACAGACAGCATCACTACAACCACCCAAAACGCCATCGATGGCGGCTCTCTAACACTAATTATCACCAACTTCCAGGTGAACACAGGTAAGACCCACCAGCCTTTTTAGCCTCTTTGACTGGCTATTCTATTGCATCGTTCTATTCCAACCCCCCCCCCCCTCCAACTTCTTCACAAAATAAAGCTACAACTTTTCTGCTAGATTTTCTCCATACATTGTAATTAGTTAACTTACTGTTAAGCTTTTATTGTTAAAGGAACAGCTTCAACTGTAACTTCAACACCTACAACCAAAGCTACCAGCAGTGCAGCAACAACCACCACTGCAGCCACAACAACCAAAGCTTCCACCACCGCTGCAGCTGCAGCCACATCAACCCAAGCTTCCACTACCGTTGCAGCTGCTACAACTACCACTGCAGCCACAACAACCAAAGCCTCCACCACCGTTGCAGCTGCTACAACTACCACTGCAGCCACAACAGCCAAAGCTTCCACCACCACTGATGCAGCTGCAGCCACAACAGCCAAAGCTTCCAACACCACTGCTGCAGCTGCTACAACTACTACTGCAGCCACAACAGCCAAAGCTTCCACTACCGTTGCAGCTGCTACAACTACTACTGCAGCCACAACAGCCAAAGCTTCCACCACCACTGATGCAGCTGCTACAACTACTACTGCAGCCACAACAGCCAAAGCTTCCAACACCACTCATGCAGCTGCTACAACTACCACTGCAGCCACATCAACCCAAGCTTCCACTACCGTTGCAGCTGCTACAACTACCACTGCAGCCACAACAACCAAAGCCTCCACCACCGTTGCAGCTGCTACAACTACCACTGCAGCCACAACAGCCAAAGATTCCACTACCACTGCTGCAGCTGCTACAACTACTACTGCAGCCACAACAGCCAAAGCTTCCACCACCACTGATGCAGCTGCAGCCACAACAACCAAAGCTTCCACCACCGCTGCAGCTGCTACAACTACAACCAAAGCTACCACCACCACTGCAACTTCAAAAACTACAACCAAAACTACCACCAATGCAGCTGCAACAACTACAGTCAAAGCTACCACAACTGCTGCAGCTCCAACGACCACAGCCAAAGAAACCACCACTACAGCTGCAACAACCACAACCAAGGCCACCATCACAACTGCAGGAGCTCCAACAACCACAACCAAAGCTCCAACTACTCTTGTGACAACCACAACCAAAGCTCCAACTACTCTTGTGACAACCACAACCAAAGCTCCAACTACTCTTGTGACAACCACAACCAAAGCTCCAACGACCACCACCACCATCACCACCACCACAACCAAAGCTCCAACCACCACAACCACAACCAAAGCTCCAACTACTCTTGTGACAACCACAACCAAAGCTCCAACGACCACCACCACAACCACAACCAAAGCTCCAACCACCACAACAACAACAACCAAAGCTGCAACCATCCCCACAACAACAACCAAAGCTGCAACCACCACTACTACTACTACAACCAAAGCTCCAACCACCACCACAACAACTAAAGCTCCAACCACCACCACCACCACAACAACCAAAGCAACAACCACCACTACTACTACAGTTGCCACCACTACAACTACAACCACCACCACCGCTGCCACCACCACGGCAGTGTTTGTTCGTCCACCGCCGACTGTTGCGCTGCAGGTTGTCCTGACGATTATTTACATCCCGGCGCTAAGCAACCCACAGAGTGCAGAATTCCAACAGCAGGCTGCTCAAGTTGTGGCCGTGGTGAGTCAGTAGTGGATTGGACATTTGTGACCTGTCAATCATGTGCTATTAACCAATCAGATTAGGCTGTGCTGAGTCTGTGGAGATTATGGTAGTGAAATGTCACATTGTGTGTTTTTGATGTCTGGTGTTGATACTGAAATGATATTACACAGAATACATCACAATACAAAATTGCACAACTGGTTAAACCTGCATCCTGTGGAATCTAACATCATTCCTGTCACTGTTTGTAGTGTGACGCCATCTACAGGACTCGTTATGGAATACTTTTTGTGAGGACCATCGTGCTGGCTTTCAGGTTAGTTTGTGTGTGTGTGTGTGTGTGTGTGTGTGTGTGTGTGTGTGTGTGTGTGTGTGTGTGTGTGTGTGTGTGTGTGTGTGTGTGTGTGTGTGTGTTGGAAATGCTGTGTAGGTTTATTGCTTGAAGTGAAGTGTGACAGCAGAATATAATTGTGGTCTGGTGTGTGTGTGTGTTTGTGTGTGAGTAGACAGGGCTCCGGAAACAGGGCCAACGATGTGGAAACGGACGTCGAGCTGGTCTTTAACGAGGAGTCCACTGAGCCACTGCCTGAGAGCACGGACATAGTGGACACCCTGAAGGAGGCCGTGAGTGACCCCAACTCCAACTACTCACTGCCCGTGGATGTCAACTCCATCACAGTCACAAGTAAGTACACACACACACACACACACACACACACACACACACACACACACACACAATTATTTCTAACATATATTTCTACAAATATTTTCAGCATTGAAATACACCTTTGACATGTTCCGTCTCTCTCTCTTCCTCTTAATTAAACACACACATTTGTTCTACCCCAGGTGCCCCACGAACGGCATCCAATGTCCAGTTTGCCACCAATGAGACGTTTGATACGGCTTTGGCCAACTCCAGCTCCACTGCATTTACAAACAGGGCTAAACTCATCAAACAAGAGGTCAGTCACACACACACACACACACACACACACACACACACACACACACACACACACACACACACACACACTCCACAGAGATTTATTTATTGAAGTAAATCCTAGTGTATGCCAAGTAACATTATTAAATCTCTTAATATGGTATCTCTGTGTCTTCCTCTCCAGCTGGAGCCCTTCTTCATCCAAGACTTCACTCCATACTTCATCAGCCTCACTGCCAAATCATTCAGGTGAATGTTAGTAGGAGTAGCAGTAATAGTAGTAGTAGTAGTAGTAGTATTAGTAGTATTAGTAGTAGTAGTAGTAATACTAGGAGTAGTTAGCCCTATAATCTCATATATTTTACTGTCCAATGTTGAGAATGTCATCTCTGCACCTAGTCAGATAATCGCATTATCGTATGAACACACTACAGTATGAGTGATGTTGTTTTTGTTTTCTGATTGGTCAGCCGAGGCTCAATCATTCATGAGACAGACCTGACGTTCACTGCCAACGGGACCCTGCCCAACAGCACGGCCATCTACAACACCATGCTCCGCGCCGCACAGAGTGGAAACCTCACCTTCACCATCACCACACTCAATGGCACAGGTGAGAGTACACACACACACACTCCCTCTCTCTCTTTCTCACACACACACACACACACACACACACACACACACACACACACACACACAATCATATATTCAAATTCAGTTATGAACTTGCTTCATCATCTTCCTCAATGAATGAAACACAAACACATACACAGATAAGAGACTCTTTTATGTTTTATGTTTCTCATCAGCTGTCTCCAGTGCGGATAAAAGTAGGACCAGCCTCTTCACTGCCTGGAGTCTGGCGGTCATCTCTCTACTGGTTGGTTCAGTGACCTGTCAATCTTAGAGGACCTAATCAGAAGTTCCCTCAAAAAGACTTTTCTTCAGTGTGAAGCTTCACCTGCATGGCTGGTTTCCATTGAAATTCCAAGCAAGCACTTACATGGAAGCTGGATTCCATAGAAACTCTAATCAAACACTCACAATAAAGATGGTAATCATAGAAATAACAAACAAAGGCATATGTGGAAGCTGGTTTCCATAGATACTCCAAACAAAAGGCAGAGGAAACCACGGAAACGCCAAACAGAAGCCCTGATCAACTAAAGTTGAAACAAGGTTCTGTTGTATGCTGGTTAGCAGATTGTACGAACATTGCAGTCACTGGTTTTACGTAATGTCAAATACTGAACATGTAGCACTTATGTTTACTATTATTCTTTTTCTGTTTCTTATTTAATTATGATTATATTATATCATGAAGCACTTCTGTGTACTATTGCTTTCTTTATTTTCTTAGTAATGTTAACTTAATTGGAAATGCATCTCGTAGCTTTTTCTGTTAATTTTATTATTGAATCTTTTTGTCTTCTGAATGTAAACTATTAAACGCAAATTCAAATCGCAGTTTAGTCCCTTGCTTCCTTTGACACGTATGTCATACTGAGCCACCACTGAGTAAAAGGTTTCTTTCCAGAGCTATTATACTTCTACCAAGAAGCACAGTCAGTGAAGACAGCTGAGCGTGTGTGAGAGTGTGTTTATGTGTGTGTGTGTGTGTGTGTGTGTGTGTGTGTATGTGTGAAGAACTCACAGGGCAAACAGTGAAGACCAAACCACAACCATGATGTCATGGTGCTACAAGCTGTTGAGCTTGTAAGGCGCGGATCTTCCCAAGGTTTCCTCCTGAAAAGAATGAATACAAATAGATGGAAGTTGAACTCATAGGGCATTATGGCAGGTGGTGATATTGCATATCTACAAACTCAGAAGGTGGGCCCTTCAGCACAAACACAGAAGAAGAAGCAGAATGGAGTCAGAAGTGTGAGTGAGTGAGTATTTCCTGTTGCTTTTCAGCACTGGGCCCCGACTCAACCCAGATCTACACACTCAGATTTGAACTTAGGACGGGATTTAAGATTTTATCCTTCCAGATACTCCAGTGTGGATGACTATGTGCTGTACAGGGTTTGTGGAGATGGAGATCTACTGCTTCTGATCAACTGCTCACAGCCAGAGAGACCACGGCTACACGGATATCAGGTCAAGTATGTGAACATTTCTTAGTATAGGACAGTATAGGACTGAAGGCTGGAAAGGAGGAAACACCATGGTGACAGTGTTGAACTGAATTCATCTTCAGTGTTCAGTTCATGAACTCGTTCATAATTTCGGTGAACGTGAACTGAACTTTTTTATTACTGCTTGATGAACTATACAGTGAACGCGTTCATTCTGGTGTCTGTGAATGGCACGTTCACTCTATAAAATATTGTTCAATAAGGTGGCAGATTTCCAGACTTCTGGGCGGAAATCACACGGTTAACAGAACATGCCAAGTCTGAATCTACCTGCTATGGTTCATGTAAGAAGTGAACTTTCCCAACACTTCATGTTACACACAATAATAGCATGTTCAGTTACCATCAATAATAACACAGTAAAGATGCCTTGGATAGCGAGGCATCCAGCGATGTTTTTGTAGAAACCAGAGGATGGAAGGTGGCCAGCAAGTAATTTTCATTTAGCCTGAAAAGATAATCAGCAATTTTCATCTTT
Organism: Sardinella longiceps; assembly: GCA_027497455.2. Taxonomy (NCBI): domain Eukaryota; kingdom Metazoa; phylum Chordata; class Actinopteri; order Clupeiformes; family Clupeidae; genus Sardinella; species Sardinella longiceps. Next base: position 16,932 of record JAODXP020003281.1, read on the forward strand.
ACTATATTTAACACACACACACACACACACACACACACACACAAACACACACACACACACACACTTGTGTGACAGGCCGACCACAGGTATTTAAAGCAGGTAATGATGGCTATCTTAAAGCGTCACCAGCATGTCACCAGCATATCAAACAGACCCACACACACACACACACACACACTCACACACTCACACAGACAAACACAGGCCTCTGAAGCAGACAAATGATGTGCATGAGTGACTTCCATCATACCGTCACACGCACGCACACACACACACACACACACACACACACACACACACACACACACACACAAACACACACACACAATCACACACAAACACACACGTCACAGGAGTACGAGGGAGGTCTGTCATACCTGAGAACCAGGCGACATTAGCGCAAAGACAGAGAGAGAGAGTGTGTGTATGTGTGTGTGTGTCTGTATATATGGATTATGGTTTTAAGAGACTGGCTTTGGTTTGGGACGGTGGTTTGCACATTACTGAAGGGTGAGTCTGTGAGTGTGTGTGTGTGTGTGTGTGTGTGTGTGTGTGTGTGTGTGTGTGTGTGTTTGTGTGTGTGTTTTGTTACAGTGAATAGTAATAACTAGTCCCCGCAATGAAGAAGCCATAGAACTAAACCCTACATGTGATGTCAAATATCAGTTCCTCTGGTTGTACAGTGGTTTGTACATTATTGAAGGGTGAGCCAAGGTGTGTGTGTCTGTGTTTGTGTGTTTGGTATGTAAATGTGGAAATATGTGTAGTTTTTCGTAATGCACTGGATGTAGAGTTTTGCAAAAAGTCTGAAGCAATAAAGTAGATATTGTGCTTTATGTAAATCCTCTCTAAGTGTTTTGCTAATTGGGATTACGTAATGATTTCTTTCTTTCTTTCTTTATATATTTATTTATTTGGCATCACATGTAGGGTTTAGTTCTATGGCAGGGACAAACATGTGCAAGGAGATCACATCATTATTATTCACTGAACCGAAAAAAGAAAAACTGTTGGCCAAATAGTGGGACTGTTACATGTAATCTGAATATTTAACAAAGTGACATCTGACCGTGACTGTGTAAGAAACACTGATTTATCTGTCTCACTCCCCCCCGCCCTCTCTCTGTCTCTCTCTTTTAGGATCCTTGGGCCAACTAAATGGTGAGTACCAACAAATCACCTAACTATGTGTGTGTGTTTCTCTGTGTGTGTATTTCAGTTTGAATATGTGTGTGTGCACTTGTGTATATGTGTGTGTGTGTGTGTGTTTCTGTTTGCATGTATTTGTGTTTGCGTATGTGAGTGTGCACTTGTGTATGTATATGTGTGTGTGTGTGTGTGTGTGTGTGTGTGTGTGTGTGTGTGTGTGTGTGTGTGTGTGTGTTTCTGTTTGCATGTATTTGTGTTTGCGTAACAGGTTTTTATCTAAACCTGTTTTGTATTCTTCAGAACATCCCGACCTGCCCAATGCCAGACACTGTGATCTCTAGATAACTAATATGTTGATAGTGAGGGTGTGACTGCTGACTGGTTTCCAACACATATATTAAAAACATATTATAAATACGCTTTTATATCTACACAGCCATAACAATGTGGATAGTGGTGTGACTGCTTTATAGCTTTGTCAAGTCAAGTCATTTATTTTTGAAGCATATTTAAAAACATCAGGAGTTGAGCCAAAGTGCTGTACAAGAAAAAAGTTTCTAAAAAGTTGTAGCTATAAAGCACACAGACAGAGCATCTACCTATGTACAAAAATAAAAATATATATAAAAAATGTAAACTTAGATATGTGATCCTCCGGGGGAAAACTGGTCAGGATTAGTTTCCTTGAAATAAGTTATTTAGATAAAAAAGTTAAAACATAATTTGACAGTATAAAGTCTACAAATTCAAAATAACATGAATCTATTTGCACCTATGCACCACGACACTGGTATTGTGAGCCTTTATCAAAGAGAAGGTTCAAACTTTCACATCAGAACAGAATTACATTTCAACAAAGTGAGACTGTCAGCGAGGGGGGTGGGGTCATTTTGCAGCAACACACTTGGGTCTTGACCAAATACAACAAACCCACGGCATGGGAGTCAAACGTTCTAAAACCTGAGCAGAAAAAGCCCATGAATCCAACATAGTGGTTAGAAGTGTTGTTATGGTTAGGGTTGTGAGGATTCACACATACTGCTGATAATCTGTCATACTGATGATAATCTGTCATACTTCCACTCCCTATATAGACGAATCCGACGAGCGTTTTGTATAGGCTGCCTTCTTGTGGCGACGCCATTGTTGGACTGTAAACAAACATTTTTGACAATGCATGGTCAATGACAGCTAACAGCAAAGACATTGGAATACTCTGTCATTATACAAATAGAAGTGAATCTCGTAAATCACAGCATTTTATGGTGTGCTATCACGTTATCCCTATGGACAGATTGGCGACCTAACATCTCAAAAATGGCGCCTGCTTACTTCCAGTAGTTTTGTCGGATTTGTGTATGAAGTCATCTAAGTAGATTATAGTGCTGATGTGATGACAATCTATCTCTCCCCAGTGTGTGGTAGAGCACCACTCAACACCAGGATAGCTGGAGGTCAAGATGCCCCAGCAGGAAATTGGCCCTGGCAGGCCAGTCTCCATGACACCGGTGGCTATTTCTGTGGAGGGTCCCTCATCAATAAGGAATGGGTCTTAACAGCAGCTCATTGCTTTAGCAGGTAGGGACTTCAGAAGGCCTTGAACAGAGGTGTTTGTTAGTTGTATGGGTTTTTCTTTGCCCACAATTAGTTTTCATCGAGTTTCCATCTAACATGTTCACATTTTATATTCCCATTAACAAAAAAAATACTTGTAAAACAAAGACTGTATGTTTCACTCTTCTTGTTTTTCTCTTGGTTTCAGCTCTGACCTCAATGGCATGACAGTTGTTTTGGGCCTTGAAAACCTTGAAGGGAGCAACCCAAACAGTGTGAGTCGTTCTGTGAGCCAACTCATCAGGCATCCCAATTACAAAAGCCGCACTGGCGATAACGATATTGCTCTGCTTCAACTCAGCGCTCCAGTCACTTTCACAGACTACATCAGTCCCGTGTGCCTGGCTGCCAGTGGCAGTGAATTCCACAATGGCACCAATAGCTGGGCTACTGGGTTTGGAAACATAGCTTCTGGAGGTACAAAAAACGCCAAAATAACCATCATCAAAAAAAAAAAAAAAAACAAGTATGATCTGTGATGATCTATCTAAAAACATGAAATAATAAAATAATAACATAAAATCTGCATGAACTGCTCAATATCTGCTCATATCTTTCCCCAGCATCTCCTCACTCTCCTGGGACTCTACAGGAAGTCAGTATTCCTGTTTTGGGGAACAGGCAGTGTGACTGTTTGTATGGAGTCCAAGGTATTGACATCACAGACAACATGATCTGTGCTGGTCTAGCCAATGGTGGTAAAGATTCTTGCCAGGTAAAACATCATTATACTAATAAAACACCATCACTTTTTAAAGGAAAGCTTCAGAGTGAATTCAAACAACCAAGCAAATTATTTTGTTCCACTCGCTAACTAGTGCATTTAACAGGCTCATTCAACAGGGCTATGCTTGAATTCACATCGGAGCTTTCCTTAACACTTACCTGGGTAAACTAAGGCCCGGTGGCCACACACGGCCCGTCAAGCTATTTAATCCGGCCCGTGGAGTCTTCCCAAAATAAAATAATTTTTCATTTAGCTAAGGTAGCTTAGATCCATAGGATAGATTTTTCAAATTTGTTGTATTCATGAAATACAAATCCCACCCTTTTAAACCTGCACGTAAACATGTCCTCTGAAGAAAGTGGGGGTATTACTTTGAGACTTGCCAATTTACCGGTATCAACTGGCTGACTGTTAATACCCGGCCCATAAGTCAAAATCTAAAACCCAATGAGGCCCTTCGGCCAAAATAATTGCCCACCCCTGCTTTAACATAACCCCCCACCAAACCAGGCAAATGAGAGATTTGAACCTTGTAATAAAATCTATTCCAGGGAGACTGTGGAGGGCCGATGGTGAGCCAACAGGACTCTGTTTGGGTCCAGTCTGGTATTGCCAACTTTGGAATTGATTGTGCCGATCCCAATTTCCCTGGGGTCTACACCAGAGTTTCCCAATATGAGAACTGGATCAACTCTCATATCAGCACCAATGACCAACCTGGATTCATCCAGTTCAGCTCAAGTGGGGTCGATGCTGACAACAGCTTCTCCTGTTCTGGTGAACCTTCTCCAACTGTTCTGACTCAACCTGCAACTACAGCTGCAGCTTCAAATATGAATATCCATGCCCCTACTCCACCTCCATCTGCAGCTTCAAATATGAATATCCATGCCACTACTCCATCTACATCAGCAGCTTCAAATATGAATATCCATGCCACTACTCCAGCTCCATCTGCAGCTTCAAATATGAATATCCATGCCACTACTCCATCCTCATCAGGCTCATCATCCAGACTTTCTCAGGGTACATACTCCTTTCTGAGTGAAATCACTTTTTCGTTATGTATTATTCACACTACTGAACTACCACTGTCTCTCTCTGCTGACTCCATAATAAAGGGAAAAAAATGAATAAATCAGTGCGTATAGGTTTGACTCATGGTACATCATACATCTAGTGATTTTACTTCTCTATTGCTTGCATGATTTCCTCAAGCATTCTAAAAGGAATGTGTAAAACATTGAGGTCTCTTCCTGTCCATCACAGATCTCTTGTGTGCTCAATCTCACCACTCATCTTATCAATTCACTATTAGTGGATTCACTATTTAGCATACTGGATGCTATAGGCTAGCTGGTGTAACCGATTCTCTATGAAATATAGCCAGCTAAGATGTATTAGACAGGACATTGTACCATTCACATGTTTGTGCTAATGCTTGTTTTTGTGTGTGTGTTTGTGAGTGAGATAGAATGTAACCATTGTTGCCATTTTGATAATCTGTCTCATTTTCCTTTGCCCAGTGTGTGGTAGGGCTGCACTCAACACCAGGATAGTTGGAGGCCAGAATGCACCACCAGGATATTGGCCCTGGCAGGCTAGTCTTCAGCGATCAGGAAGCCATTCCTGTGGAGGGTCCCTTATTAACCAGGAGTGGGTCTTAACAGCAGCTCACTGCTTTAGCAGGTAGGAACTTCAGAAGGCCATGAGAACAGGTCTAAACTCTGCATTCTTCTGACTGTCCAGTTTTCAACAATGACATCAGCCATATGTAGGTTGTCATGGTTGTCAACCGGAATTGATGACCATCTTAACTAACAGCTTTAGTTGTCATGGTTCCTGTTCTGACCCCAGTGGCCTGACAGTGGCTTGTTATGATTTCAACTCTAACTCGCTACAGTAGTTAGGGTTGTCATGGTTTCAGCTCTGTCCTCATCAATGCTTTGTTGTTGTCATGGTTTCAGCTCCGACACCAGTGGCCTGACGATTGTGTTGGGTCTTGAGAATCTAGACGGCAGCAACCCCAACAGTGTGAGTCGTTCTGTGAGCCAGATCATCAGGCATCCCAATTACAACAGCCGCAACTTTGACAACGACATTGCTCTGCTTCAACTCAGCGCTCCAGTCACTTTCACTAACTATGTAAGACCTGTGTGCCTAGCAGCCAGTGGGAGTGATTTCCATAGCGGCACCAACAGTTGGATCACTGGCTTTGGAAACGTAGCTGTTGGAGGTACCAAAAAAAAAACAAAAAAAACAAAACAAAAATATAACCTGATAATTTTGAAAATAGATTAAGACAGAGGATTAACTTGGCATTTGTGACCTGCTGAAATCCTTCATTTTCTCCATATCTCTCACAGTACCCCTTCCCTCTCCTGAGACTCTACAGGAAGTAGAGGTTCCTGTGGTGGGAAACAGACAGTGTGACTGTTGGTATAGTGTGCGGGGTTTTGACATCACAGGCAACATGATCTGTGCTGGCCTAGCTGCTGGTGGTAAAGACTCCTGCCAGGTAAAACTACATCTTCCCTCCACCATCATTATTTTGGTAGGAACAGTTTGTTTCTCACACTTCGACACTTGGCACCACTGGCTACTCTGACTTAGCCCCAGCCCCAGCGCTGTTCAGTAGATGGCACCAAAATCTGCCATTCTGTAACCATAAATTTGCACACTTTTTCCCAAAACATGTTTTGGTTGAATCAGGTAACTGAGAGATTTAAATATTGTAATGAATTTTATTCCAGGGAGACTCCGGAGGTCCAATGGTGAGCCAACAGGACTCTGTGTGGGTCCAGTCTGGTATTGTCAGCTTTGGAATCGGTTGTGCTGAACCCAATTTCCCTGGAGTTTACACTAGGATCTCGAGGTACCAGAGTTGGGTCAACTCCCACATTACTACTGACCAACCAGGCTTCATCCAATTCAGCTCTGCTGGGGTTGATGCTGATGACAGCTTCTCCTGCTCAGGGGACCCACAACCTTCTCCAACTACCGTTCAACCTGCAACCACAGAATCCACCCTTTCATCCACTTCTGCACACAGTGAGTCTCTACATCCTATTGATTACATTTATACAGACTTGATCCATAATAGATTCATTCCCAACAGCCACAAGCACACACTGAAGTCATCCAGGTATTTCACCCTTATCAGAAACACCGAAGTCATCCAGGTATTTCACCCTTATCAGAAACACTGAAGTCATCCAGGTATTTCACTCTTGTCAAAAACACTGAAGTCATCCAGGTATTTCACTCTTGTCAAAAACACACACACTGAAGTCATCCAAGTATTTCACACAACCACACAGTAGTCATTGTTCACCCTTATAACAAACACACACAGAACTCATACAGCTGTTTAACTTTTGTTTATTGCCATCAACATCATATTTCCCATCTGCCCTGTATACCAGCAACTTCATCAGACTCAACATCAACTCCATCTACACCTATATCAACCTCCACCCTACAATCACCTATATCAACCTCCACCCTACCAACATCTACACCAGACACAACCTCCACCCAAACACCAACACTAGTTACTTCAGATTCAAACTCCACCCTACCAACTCCAACACCAGCTACATCTGACACAACCTCTGCTTTACCACCATCAACTACTACCCTATCCACTTCAATTACAGTAGGAGCATCAACCTCATCCCAAATATCAGTAAGTGATGCCTCAACAACCATGCAGTCACCAGCGACTACCACCACATCAGCTTCAAGCACAAGTGCCCTACCAGCTACATCAGGTGATGCTTCATCCACATTATCTACAGCAGGTGATGGTGTAATCACATTATCCCCAGCATCTTCATCAGGTGTATCTTCAAGCACATCATCCCCAGCTCCAACTACATCGGCTGAATCTTCCACCACATCAGCTGATGCTGCACCCACTTCACACCCAGTTCCAACTACAACAGCTGATGGTTCACCCACATCATCCACAGAACCACCTGCAACAGGTGCAATCACACCATCTTCAGCTACAATTACCTCAGGTAATGCTGCAACCACATCACCCCCAGGCCCACCTACAACAGGTGCTTCTTCAACTTCATCACCCCCAGCACCTTCTCCATCAGGTGCAACAGCATCACCCACCACTTCAACTACATCAGGTGATGTTGCAGCCACACCATCCCCAGTGACTATCACCACACCTGCTTCAAGCCCAGCTACAACAGGTGATGGTTCACCCACATTACCCCCAGTTACAACTACATCAGGTAATGCTGCAACCACATTTCTCCCAGCTCCAAGTACATCAGGTGCATCTTCAACTGCACCTTCTCCTTCAGGTGATGGTGCAACAACATCACCCACCACTTCAACTACATCACATCCAGTGACAACCACCACATCAGCTTCAAGTCCAGCTACAACAGGTGATGGTTCAACCACACCATCCCAAGCACCAACTATATCAAGTGCATCTTCAACTACATCACCCACCACTTCAACTACACCAGGTGATGGTTCACGCACATCACCCACAGCTTCAACCACACAGCCATCAGTGACTACCATCACATCAACTTCAAGCCCAAGTGGCCTTCCAGCTACATCAGGTGATGATGGTGCAGCCACACCATCCCCAGAATCAACAACACCAGCTGATGGTTCACGCACATCACCCACAGCTCCAACCACACAGCCATCAGCAGCTACCATCACATCAACTTCAAGCACAAGTGGCCTTCCAGCTACATCAGGTGAGGCTGCAACCACACCATCCCCAGCATCAACCACACCAGGTGATGGTGCAACCACATCATCCCCAGTGACTACCACCACATCAACTTCAAGCACAAGTGAACTTCCAGCTACAACAGGTGATGGTGCAATCACGTCACTCCTAGCGCCAACTACAATGGGCACATCTTCAACTACATCACCCACAACACCTTCGCCATCAGGTGTAGCTACAGTCACCTCAACACCACCTGTTCCTGCTACATCAGGTAAAACTACACCTTCATCTGAACCCACTACAACAGATATGATATAGTATAACACCTGCATCTACATCAGTACTGTATGAACTACATCAGGTGCATCTACACCACCACCACCTCTGAGACTCGCTAAATAAAGACCATCCATGTTATCTGTTGCATCAACTACTTTACTGGCTCTATACAATTCAGTATTTTCTGACTCATTATAGTTCAATACTCTACTGGGTCAATGAAATTCAGTACTCTGTTTGACCAAAATACCACCTTTTGAGTTCCATTATCTGCCCACCCACTGGCTTTTCTCTCATAGGTTTTATTGGTCCTTTTTTTTCTGATCTCATTGGCTGTTTTCTCTCACAGCTGCCATCTTGTGGTTCCTTTTTCCATGTCTACAATCTTATCGGTTCTTTCTTCTCTCCCACAGCTGCAACCTCATTGGCTGTTTCCACAGCAACCCCCAGCACAGTCTCCATGACGCTCACTCTGCAGCAGACGTTTATCAGTGACCTGGCAAACCCAACATCAGAAGCCTTCCTGCAGCTGGTGCAGCAGATCAAAACACAGGTGTGGTGGCACTGATATTTACATTTGTGTGTTAACAATTTCATTTACATTGTTCATTCATTTAGTCAGTCAGTCAGTCATTTATTAATTTGTCATTCCGTGCCAAATCAACAAATCTGAGACAAATATTCTGCCTGACCATCTTGGATTTGCCTCAAACTTTATGTGAATAATGTTACCATACCCAGGACCTATTATGTGAAATATTACCATTGTATCTTCTATAGTTGTTGAGATATGGGGTCTTAAAAAAGGGGGCTGTGTGTCATGAAAGTGTAGCTCTGAGAAAATATTCATGTTCCACAAAGCGTTACTCTTGGGGTTTTCATGCTACATTTATGAAACTTTTCAGGACATATTCTAAAGTAGTATGTGTCTTTACACTGTGAAGTACACCTTTCATTGTAGCACATTTGCTGAGTCAGACATTTATTAATTCATTTTTAAAAACGTCAAAGTCAAATTCATTTATAAAGCACTTTATATACAACAGCAGTATACCACTCTTAATTCATATAACCAGGGTGCGATTTGTAAGGGGGGATGGCTCAGAAATCCCCACTTCTGGTTTTGGTATCCCCCCCTCTGCTTGAATAATTTCATCTCCGGTGGGGATAACATTTATCCCCCCTTGATATCTCATGACAGTATGCAAGCCATGTGATGTGACTAAAGAACATCTAGCGCGCATAAACAAGCGAATTATAAAATGTAAAAAATGCGTCCTGTGTCCTGAATTGCGTGCGTGACAACTGGCGAACTTTGCCGCGAACTTCAGCCTATGCGCAGGTGTTTTTTTCTCACTGGAAAGACTAAAGCTTGGAAAACGAAAGGAAACTTTGTGATGTTATCACATTGCTTGAACAACTTTGTGCAAAGGAAAACGAACTGTTTGTCCTAGGCATAATTTCAGTTTGATATGAAATGCGTGTATTGTCAACATATCAGGCAAAATATCCTTCTGAATCGCGGGGGATGACAATTTTTTTTAGGTCATTCAGCCAGTAGTGGAAAATGACCGAGAAATGGCATAATCTAGGCAAAATGCTTCAACAATACCTAAGGAATGCCTAGCTGGCCCTATTTGCATTGGCTATTTTTATGCTCAATGCCCTGGCTTTCCTCACATTTGCAAAAACCAAATTGTTTAGGTTACAGTCTCCAGCGTCCTATACCGCGCATACCGTCGGATCCAACGAATGACTTGGGTCAACACATCTCTGAGATATCAAAGTAATTTGGCTATTGTCGGCAACATTAAACAATGTAATCTGCAGCACTTTATATACAACAGCAGTATACCACTCTTAATTCATATAACTGCCATTCAGATGTGTTCATATGACATAAAACATTGAAATGCTAACAGTAAAATGTTATGTACTGTGTTTCAGATGGAGCCGATGTACCACACAGCTTATCCCTCATTCACTGGTCTGACTGTTAACAGTTTCAGGTATATCCCAGATATACATGCTTTCTAACATTATATTCTAGATTATCTTGACTGTTAACAGTTTCAGGTATATCCCAGATATACATGCTTTCTAACATTATATTCTAGATTATCTTGACTGTTAACAGTTTCTGGTAATATTCTGGTGATATTCATGTTGTAGTTTCCTGACTGATAATTAGTACATGCACTACCATTCCACGCCACTAGGTGTTAATGGTTGACCTTTAGTACCAAGAGACTAGAGATGTAATGCAGAGAACAACCAGAGACTTGTAATGGCATGTTGAGTTCGAGCACAGTAATAAAAGCTATTCAAATGGATGCCTGTCTGTGATATCAATTGTGACTATTTATAGGCAATATATTCCACTTTGATTGGTAAATCTCAGATGTTCTTAGAGTAATGGGGCTGTTTGCTGTTGCTACTCCCCTGGGCCCTGTGTTGTGTGTGACTGTGGATCTGTTGCATTGGGGTGTGTTGTGTGTAATTGTGTATGTGTTGTGTTGCTGTGTTGTTGTGTATAACTGTGTATATGTTGTGTTGTGTTGTGCAGATCTGGGTCAGTTATTGCAGACATAGACCTGCTCTTCAGTTCCCCCTCTTCAACTCCAACCACAGACAGTGTGAGCTCAACCACACAATCTGCTATTGACAGCGGCTCTATGACACTCAACATCACCTCAATGAAAGTCACCTCAGGTAAGACAGAGAAACCAATTAATGCCATTTGATGAGTCTAAATCTGACTTGCATTATGATTAATTTGGTCCTAGTCGACAAATTTGGTGGAGAGAGAGAGGGGGGAGGGGGAAGTTGGCCACCTCGGTTTGTTGAAGTGTCTTTCCTGAGCCCCCCCACCCCCCCACCTCAAGATCAATGGAATATTCAATATTTTATAACCTTGTTGTTAGCTTTTCTCTGTTTGCAATGCCAGCAGTTGCCATACTATTGAGCTTATTGTTATTATAGGAACAACAACAAAAGCTGCAACAACAGCAACTATAGCTATCACTACTACTGCTGCCACCACTACAACCAAAGATACCACCACCACTGCAGATGCAACAACAGTCAAAGCTAACATCACTGCTACCGATGCAAGAACTACAACTAAAGCTACCACTACTACTGCAGCCCCAACAGCTACAAATGCGGCCGCAACAACAATCAAAGTCACCACCATTGCTGCTGCCACCACTACAACCAAAGCAACCACCACCACTGCAACAACAGTCAAAGCTAACATCACTGCTACAGATGCAACAACTACAACTGAAGCTACCACCACCACCACGGCAGCCCCAACAACTACAAATGCTGCCGCAACAACAATCAAAGTCACCACAATTGCTGCTGTAACTACTACAACTAAAGCTACCAACACTACAGCAGGCCCAACAACTACAACTGTGGCCGCAACAGCAACAGCCAAAGCCATCACTACTGTTGCTGTAGCAACAACAACTAGCAAAGCTCCCATTAATGCTGCAGTTGCAACAACTGCAACCAAAGCACCACCTACTACTCTTGTGACGACCACAACCAAAGCTCCAACCATCACCGCCACCACCACAACAGCAACTACTACAACTACCATGACAACCGCCACCCCGACAACAACCAAGGCTCTCACAACTACTGCGGTAGGCGTAACAACAACCAAAGCTGTAACAACAACAACCAAAACTACAACCAAAGCTCAAACCCCCACCACCACCACAACAACAACAACAACAACAACAACTACAACTACACCAACAACCACCACTCCCACTACAGCCGCCACCACTACAGACACTGTCATTGTCCCCACCACCGTGTTTGTTCGTCCGCCCCCGACTGTTGAACTGCAGGTAGTCCTGACTATTGTTTACATTCCAGCGCTAAGCAACCCACAGAGTGAAGAATTCCAACAGCAGGCTGCTCAAGTTGTGGCTGTGGTGAGTCAGGATACTTGTGACCTGTCAATCATATGCTATAACCAATCAGATTAGGCTGGGGTGAGTCAGAAGTAGATTGGGGATTTCTGACAAGTCAATCATGCACAAATAATAGATCAATCAGATAAGATCTGAGGGTGAATCATGTACAAAAAAGAAAAGAGAGAAAGAAATGCAAAAAATTGTATAGTAGTGAATTGTGACACGTTTTTGTTGTTTTGTTTTTTTATGTTAGTGCTGATTCTGAAAAGACATTACACACAGAACAGATCCTAATGTTGAAACTCCACAGTGGTAAAACTGGTTAAACCTGCTTCCTGGGGAATCTAACATCTCTCCTGTTTCTCTTTGTAGTGTGACGCCATCTACAGGACTCGTTATGGAACTCTGTTTGTGAGGACCATCGTGCTGGCTTTCAGGTATCAACTATAGTTTGTGTGTGTGGGTGTGGTGCAGAATATGTGGTTGGGTAAGTAGTTTGGTAGGACTGAGAAGGTTAAAGGAGAAGTTCTTTGTGATTAGGACCCAAAGTATATTGCAACATCATAAAAAGTTGGAACGTTTGCCAGGGAGCAGAATTTTGATTTGTTTGTGCAGGCTGAAGAAGACTGCTAACTAGTTGTAGCTTCCAGGGGAACCCAGCTAGGTGTTTGTGAACAAATTGCTGTTTTAAACCGTACAAATAGTTTCACACTATATAGTATAATGACAGTTCCAACATTTAAATTCAGGTATTGAAAACTTACTAACTGATAGCTACTTATCACCTAACTGGGTGCCTCCGGAAGCTACAACTAACAAATGGTCTTCACAGGCCTGCACAAACGTGTCAAAGTTCTGCTCCCCGGAAAACATTCCAACTTTATATCACACCGAATTTCTCCTTTACAGTAATTGTGTGTGTTTGTGTGTGTGTGTGTGTGCAGACAAAGTTCACGTAACAGGATGGACGATGTGGAGACGGACGTCGAGCTGGTCTTTAATGAGGAGTCCACTGAGCCACTGCCTGAGAGCACGGACATAGTGGACACCCTGAAGGAGGCCGTGAGTGACCCCAACTCCAACTACTCACTGCCCGTGGATGTCAACTCCATCATAGTAACCAGTGAGTACACACATATACAAACAAACATCCGCGCACACACACACACACACACACACACACACACACACACACACACACACAGCTGGTCTAAGTCTTGTATGTTGTAACCCAGGTTCCCCACGGACGGCATCCAATGTCCAGTTTGCCACCAATGAGACGTTTGATACGGCTTTGGCCAACTCCAGCTCCACTGCATTTACAAACAGGGCTAAACTCATCAAACAAGAGGTCAGTCACACACACACACACACACACACACACACACACACACACACACACACACACACACACACACACACACACACACTGCTATTGCACTTCCTGGAGGAAATGGTAAAGTGTGCAAGGTGATTTCTTGTGATACCAGAAATGTATTTCCTGAAGGAAACGCTACAGTGTGCAAGGTGATTTCTGATGATACTAGAAATGCATTTCCTGAAGTAAACGCTAGAGTGTGATTGCTAGTTATTTGTATGTAATCTCTGTGTCTTCCTCTCCAGCTGGAGCCCTTCTTCATCCAAGACTTCACCCCATACTTCATCAGCCTCACTGCCAAATCATTCAGGTGAATATTATGTCTCTTACTTTACTGTCCAATGTAATGTTGTCATCTCTGTAGCTAATAGTAGTCTGTATTATTATCATCTTGAGTAAATGGATGTGACAACATTATCTTGGATGTGTCTTCATCAGTACTACAGTTTGAGTGATGTCACTGCTGTGTTTGTTTTCTGATTGGTTAGCCGAGGCTCAATCATTCATGAGTCGGATCTCATGTTTACTGCCAACGCTACGCTGCCCAATAGAAGGGCGATTCACAACACCATGCTCCGCGCCGCACAGAGTGGAAACCTCACCTTCACCATCACCACACTCAATGGCACAGGTGAGAGTACTCACACACACACACACATACACCCTATCTCCCTATCTCTCTCTTTCACACTCACACACACACACACACACACACAATCATATATTCAAATTCAGTTATGAACTTGCTTCATCATCATCTTCCTCTATGACTCAAGTCAGCACACACACACACATATACACAGAAATAAGAGACTCTTTTATGTTTTATGTTTCCCACAGCTGTCTCCAGTGCTGTCAGAAGTAAGACCAGCCTCTTCACTGCCTGGAGTCTGGTGGCCATCTCGCTACTGGTTGGTTCAGTGACCTGTCAATCATCCTAGAGTCAAATGATGTCAGCAACAAAGAGAGGAGCAACCAGAAGTTCCTCCAAAAATATTTTCCCTCAATATGAAACTTCACCTTGCAAGTTGTGAGAGCCATGGCTGGTTTCCATAAAAATCCCAAGCAAGTACTAATATGGAAGCTGGTTTCCATGGATTTTCCAAAATAAAAGGCCCAGGTATCCACGGAAACTGTGCCCTGATCAACAGTGGTTACCACAGAAAGGTGAAACAAGGTCTTTGTTGAATGCAGGGGATTCTACGAACTTTGCCCTGGTTTAGCTATATCACACAAGTGGGAGTGATGTTGTTAGCTGGGGTGTGGTTCAGCCGCAGGGCACAGTGCCACAGGCAACCACACCCCGTGATGATATCCTGCAACATCAGGACCACGAGTGTGATATTGCTTTTATACAACAATTCCATAACCAACTTACAAAGTTGTATTTTCTACTGTTTACTTTCAGTTTTTTGTTCGTTCATCCCAAAAATAGTTCTTAGCTTGGAACTGAATAGCAAACGGTTAACATGTATTGAATCTTTACTGAAGACTTGTATAGAGTTCATTCTCGATTTGCAAAACTAAGAGAAACCAATAAAGGCTATCACTGCTCTGAATAGCACAGCCGAGGCGTGAGCTAGGCTGCTAGTATGCTAGCGTACACAAAACCTAGCCTACACTAGCTAAGTTGTTTACTTTCTCATATCACTATACAAAAGGAACTACTTTCATTTTGTTGGTCAGAGTACACGGAAAGTGGGCTAAAACATAAATTAAATATTGTGTACTCCAGTGATCTAGCGAGACAGAGCTCCATAAATCCAACCAATGAAAGTCTGTCTCTCTCTCTGATGGTACACTAA
>JAODXP020003283.1:12500-31953 GCA_027497455.2 Sardinella longiceps
GTGGTGTGTCCTCACGGTTGCCACGGCGATACCACCTTGTGAACCAGAAGAAGACGTGGGAGGAAGCACAGAAATACTGCAGGGACAAGTTCACTGACCTGGCCACCGTGGACAACATGGACGACATGGAGACTATGATGAACACAGATGGATATAATATGGTCTGGATTGGGTTACAAGAAGACTAGAGATTCCATTTGGAGGTGGTCACTGCAGGACAACAGGGCCTACAGTCTGGAAGAGACCAAAGCCGGCCGCACACCGGTTCCGACAGCATTGCGGAGCACTTTTCGGATCCGCCAATTTTTCCTAGCACCTAGCACAGTAGCCTGTGAAATTAACATTGGATGTCAATGGGCGGCTCCGACAAAATAGACTTGAATCGTAATTCACAACCGACGGCGGAAGGGTTCGGCGCTGGTGTGCGGGGTTGCATTGAAAACAATGGAATCGAATGTTGGAAGCAGAGTGCTCCGCACTGTGTCGGAAGCGGTGTGCGGAGCCCTCAAGTTCACATCCTGGGGAAGTGGTGAACCAAATGATGCTAGTGGACATGAAGACTGTGTTTTCTTCCATACAGATTACTGGGTTGATGGAAAATGTGACTCCCAGTTGAAATTCATCTGCTATGATGGTAAGACTGAAATGACACTTGCATACATAGTCTAAAGTCTATACTGTCATAATCTTTACTGCTCCATGCTGAAATGAACATCTTTGTCCAACAGAATCACACATTCAAAATGAAAGATACATTCTTATTACCCACATAATGACATGGAGAGATGCTCAGACACACTGCAGGCTGCACTACACAGACCTAGCCATTGTGAGGAACCAGATTGAGAACCTAATGATTGAGCAGATTGCAGCAGGTCAATGGGCATGGATCGGCCTGTACAGAGACTACTGGAAGTGGTCAGACCAAACTAACTCCTTATTCAGGTTCTGGAGTCCAGGAGTACCTGATAATTCTTACATGAATGAGGACTGTACCGTCACATCACAAAAACACACAGGGAAATGGGTGGACAGGAAATGTAATGAGAAACATCCATTCTTTTGCCATGAGAGTGAGTTGATTATCATTCACTTCACTTCAGTATACTACTTTCTTCCTTAACTGTAATATTTAATATTTTTAATATGAAACATTGATTAGTTTTTACAAAAGAGAGCAATCTGGGTATGTTTAGATGATCTAGTTCATTGAGATTGAGACAAGTACAAAGACGAGTTCTGGGGTGGACAATCACTGATGCCGCATTCTTTGATTGATCAGTGCTTGTACTCACATATTGTACCTGTAGGCCTAGTTCTTGCTAAGTATACTTTATTCTAGCGTGATGGTGCTTCACTGATTGAAAATGCTGTATGTTTCATGTACTTGTTCCCATTCTAGATGGTCAATATTGGTCAGTTCTGTCGGGATTTAGCCCCATGAATAACTTACTTTCAAAAGTAGTGACTTAGAGATTACATTTGGTTTGTCTGATTTATTGATTGTGTTTTGTTATTTTGGTAATTTAGTCATCAATATAGTGAGAATTGTGTTATATTATCTGTCCAGTATATAAGGCTATGGTACTGTGTTGGGCCATATTGAGAAGCAATATCACTTTCTGCAGACTTAGTGTGTTGATTACTGTAAAATGAATCAATGAAAGAAGAAATTAATTGTTGAATAAGGCTGTGACTGTAGAATTTGTAGACTTAAAAGTAAGACATCAATTATATGGAAATGTTAAATGTATTTTTTTATATTGTATTAATTAATTCCTATTATTTACACTAATAAAGGCTATTGTTAATAAAGACTAAGTTTGGATCTCTCTGTCTCTCTGTCCTGCATTCTGTAAAACATCTGACGTGTTCCATATGTGACAGTGTGGAATCGCCCTGCTTTAATTTAGTCTATTAAGTGTAAGAAATATGAGTTTCCTATTGGAGACACCTCTCCATTTGAACTGGGGGTCACATGATCTTGGAGTCAGTGTGCCCTCAACTATTAGTGTTACTATACGGGCACCCAGTGGGCGTACACGGTCACATGATCCAACAGTGTTTCCCGGACAGAGCTTACCTGAGGCTGTGGGTACCTGCCTGCTAACAGTGTTCCGTACAAACAACAGTGGCAATTAAAATAAAAACAGGTGCACTAAAATTCTGCTACGTCTTCACACCGGGACTTGTCTTTTATGACATGAATTTCATCACAACTATATGCGCTGATTTAAAAGTTTTAAAATTCAATTTGAAGACAACCGGGCGTGGTGCATGGTGCACCCACAGGTGTTAGGGAAGGCCCCAATTAAACAAGAGTAGCTGGTTAGTTTAAGCCATGTCCATCAGCTGTGGCAACACCATGTCACCTCAGGTATGATTGTTGTCGTTGCCATTAGTAACACCGCCTGTTCGCAAAGCCGTTATATCCCCGTTTCCGTGACACTGTCCGGAACACCTTTGGATGGCGTATACACACTAACTATTGGTCATATCAACAAGGCCAAACCCAAAACAGATTTGACTTTTATCGCTTATAGGCTAACCTTTAGAAAATGGGATATTGGGATCCTCATGCGTGCTCCTGACACAATAACAGTATTTTTTATTTATTTTTATTACTTTCCCATGAAATTAAGGTTTTGCAAGCAAACATGCAAATGATCTGACTATCTGATGTTGAGTTTATAAAACTCAGGAGGCCTCTGTGTGATGGAGAATAATGGGAATGGCTAGTCCGATATCAGGAATCACTTCCATGTCCATTTGCATTTTTAGGTCACATAAACAGCGAAGGAACCAGACACATCCAGTACGCCTACAGAGTGACAGCCTGACAGCCTGACTTCCCAAAGCCTGCTCAGAAGGGTGTTAACTCATATAATTCAAATAGGGTTACCTTGACAGTTGGCCTAATGTCAGGTGAAAGCATAACAGGGAAAGTCCACATTTGAATGAAAAAAGGCTGATTGTATCTAATGCAAACATGGGACGTTGCTGACTGTCTTAGATTACGCTTTACCCAGTTATTAAAAAGAGTATGTTCTCCTCCTCTATCCAGAATGCAAATAATTCCGTTGACACATAGTTATTATCAAAAGCCTCCTGTCCAACTGAAAACATCACAAGTTTGTGAGCTCAAAAATAAGACATAAATAAGACATGTATAAATGTGAAAAAATCCTATTCTTTAAAGAAATAAAGGTTACTGATTTCATTTTGGACTAATTTCTGTCCTTGCCACTGTGCCTTAGCCTGACATAGCCCGACCATAATACTGCTGTTCATCCGTATTCATGGTCTGGAGGTTCTTTAACCTCACGCGATTATACTGCGGGGGAGAGGGCATTCACTTCTGGTTTGAAACGATTGGACAGCTCGTCTAATCAGCTTCGCTTATTGGCCGGTAGACTCTCTACCGATGTAAACACGCCCCAGAAGACCGTTCCCAGACCATGGATACGGATGAACATTCGTATTATGGGCGGGCTATGTCAGGCTAACTGTGCCTTCAACTAGCGGTGTTACTGTTTCCAGTCACACACACTAACAGTTCAACATGGCTAAACCCAAAACAGATTTGACTTTTTATCTGACTGATAAAAAACTTTAAATGAAACAATGATCCACATCATGTTTATTCCTGACACAATAACAGCACTTTTTTTTTACTGACATATGACGTGAAGATTTTCTGTGTGCATGTTTTGAAAACATGCAAATAATGTGATTATGTTATTTAGAGGACATAAGACACAGGATGACTCTGTGTGATGGGGGAAAATTTGAAAGCCAATTTGCATCAGGAAAAACACAACAAAGATGTAAAACATACCCATCAGGTTCCATGGTTCTGTCTATCTGTCTATCTTACACTGTTTGTATGCCATGGCTTTGTTTATGGATTTATGCAGATTCCATCATTCCCTCTCTCTCTCTCTCTTGCTCTTCTCTCTGTCTTTCAGCCTTCCTTTAAAGCTGTATTCGGCAACCCTTTTAAAGTCAAATTTCGTGGAATTGTCACGTTATTCTGGAAGTAGTTCATGAATGAAAAAGGCTATTTCGAAAAGAAAATAAAAAGAAAAATTTCTAGCTCCATCTAAACCCTGTAATCGTCATTGCAATTGTCTTTTCTTTTTATAGTGAAAATCTAGCGCTCCCTGTAGCTTTCCACCAATCAGGTTCAGAGAAAGGGACAACTGCCTGTCGATCACAGCTGTGAACATTCCACTGACAATGTGCTGCAGCGAGGGAGGGATTTGAGAGGCCATTGAATAGTCAGACAGGGAGAGGGACCAACGAGATGTAGGCCTATGATTTTGAACATTATGGCCTAAATCTCGGAATTACGTAGACTTGCCGAATATAGCTTTGAGCCTCACTTCCATCCAGGTCATGACACTAGTGGAACCTGCCTCGTGCTGCACATGCTCAGAATCAAACCTGCGGATTGTAGCAGGATGTAGCTGTCACATCTACTGTAGGTCTATCAATAAAATATTTAAAAGTAGCAGCTCATGGCTAAGTTTGGTTTTGTCAAAGCAGGTAATGGAGGAAATAAATCTGGACTTTTTTATGAGATGAATCATGTAAGTCTTATGCCTAAATATCTTGCAGAATGAAGGCTATCAAGAAAAGTAAGCTATTGTGGCTTATTTTAGCCTACATTCAGTGTTATTTTTTCAGTAATGTTGTTAACCTTACGGCCGATTCACACACAAACCTGCGCGTGAGTGGCACGTAAGCGGTGCGGGCGCGGTTTTGGGGCGATTTCATTTAGAATACACGTTAACAGGTTAGGTCATTCAGACTGCACGCGTGTTCTGCGCGGCTCCTGTCCGGTTTCTGAGCAGTGAACCGCGCAGCTCCCGCGCTGCTTTTTTGAAATAGAAACAAGTTCTATTTTTCCAAGCGTTTTCAGCGCGGTAAGCGGGACTTCCGCGGTGTCCATAGATTTTGAATGCAGAGCTCGGGCAGCCGGTTTGTGCAGAACACCGCAGAGACAATTTCTGGTGTGAATGCCCAAGCCCACAGGCACCACTCACGGACAGCCCCGCTCCTGCACCGCGAACACGCAGTTTGTGTGTGATTCGGGCCTTACTGCCTATGTTTACTGCCGTTTAGTTTACACAATATGTGCGATGCATCAGTGGGCTAAATTTGCAGAGGTAAACTTTTGTTACACCAGCGCAAATCAGTGTGTGTGCAGCCTACTGTTTAGTTTGGACAGACCGACAGAGGTCCTTTCTGTTCTGAATCGCTTTGATTCCATTTTAATCTGGTAACTTTAAACTTCAACCAGGATGAATAGGCATTAGTTATTTTACATGGACTATCCACGCATCACTCAAACAAACGTAGTAGACGTGCTAAAGTCGCTCTCCATTTTTACATGTTTTACACAGATAATTGCTAATGGTATTTTGGGATTGCTCTGTTTGAAGTAAAGAAATGTTGAAAACTTTTGCCAGATGACGAGCAAATAGCCTACTAAATGACATGTAACAGAGACAGCAAGTGTATCCAATGTGATCAACAGTGACTGGTTGTTGTCCCCACCTGTGCGCTCCTCTTGGCTACCTCATCTGCTGTGAGTGGGGTAGCCTATTTGATGCGTGTGAAGTAGGATTGCCACCTGTCCCAGATTTTCATGGTCTGTTGTGCAAAATGCAGATCCCAAGTCTCCCTGAATGTCTACCGGATTCTTAGTGGCTCACGCACGCCTGCGAGTGATGTAAAATCTCCTGTGCGAGTGGAGAGAAATAATGTCTTGCGCTATCGCGGTTAAATTCCTTTGAAGTGGAGCAGCTCAAATGAGAGGCAGTGAGACAGAGGCGCAATAGACTTGTTTCACACCTCAACATTCCGAGGTTCTAAAAGCATTCCATGGTAGTAAACTGAACATTCTATCATTCAAATGCATTGGATTTATGCCTCTTTCCGGAATGTCGGAATGTTCAGGTGTGAAATAAGTCTATGGAGATAAGAGTTCCCATGTTGAGCCTATTTATGAAGATACCATACCTGAACAGACGTTCTTTGTCTCTGTTATTATCAAATCACTTTGTCAGTAAAACAAGTTTCTTAATGCAATTGGAAATAAATAAAGCATTTCAGCCTAAAGAATACTCATGCATAGTAGGCATAGCATGATGCTGTTTTTGCTTGGTATATGTAGAAAAAATATTTTTCCCTTCCTTTTTTTAAGACAGCTGATGAGAGTTAACAGTTTAGGATATTTTAAGTTGCAATGCATTTTGAAAAGCTTATGGGATGTAAGGATGATGCCAACAAAAGGCTGGTGATGGAGTTATTAGAAATTAAATAATTTAGAATTTAATATAGGCTAATAGATTGGAGACACTGGAATATCGGGGTTTACTGAGTTTCTGGTGTTTGGGAGGTCTGAAAATTTGTATTTCAGTTTAAATACACAACAAAAATGTATTGTCCACAACAAAAAAATTGTTGAAAATAAACCAAAATAATAGAGGCCTGCTATTAAATAAAGCAATTAACTAAACAAATAACTAGTATGTGGGTCAATCCGTTTCAAATGGACCAATGGTCAAATTTGACCCCCTCAGAATTGGCTGATTCTCAGATATTATGTGCCCACACCTTTCAAGGATAGGTGTGCAAAATTATTAGTCAATATCTCAAATATTTCCATGAAAACCATGCCTTTGAATGCACCCTCCCCCTATTCCAAAAAAGTGCCTGTGAGCATTTTTGCCAACTTCTAACTGTAATACCTCCAGAACCGTTGAAGACTCAACCACAGGCTTTTGTATGTACTGTAAATAGTCTAGGTAATGATGAATTTTGCCAATTCTGAGGCGGTCAAATTTGACCATTGGTCCATTTGACACGGAATGACCCATGTGTCCTTTTTACTAATTAGAGCTATAATTGCAGTGTCGAAGGGTGATTTTCATCTTGGGTTAGATGTGTGAAGGGCGCCGTGGCTTACAAACAAAAAAGTCAATTTGATGGTCAAAATTTACAGGATTTTTGTCAGACACAGGTGACAACTCTAGTATGAAGATTGATGCGAGTGTAGCGTGTGAGTGTGTGTAAACATAGCGTGAGAGATGTCAGCCCTGTGCTTTTGTGTGATAGGCCTATTTCGGTAAAATTTTGCATTTGTACCAGGAAAACAAAGCTGTTTGTATAACATGCCCAACTTTTAAGAGTTCAGAGTGTTAGACCACTGGACGGACATCAGACACGAGAAGCACTGAAACAGACGGTCGAGAGAGGAGCACAAGAGACAAGACTGCAGAGGACTACAGTAAGAATCACTAGCATTAATGCATTGTTTGGTAACACTTTATTTGAAGGTACCATCTTAAGACTATGACATTACGTCATGAATCTGTCATAAACTTAATGAACTTGTCATAAATGTTTATGCCTTCTGTCATTAAGTGTCACTCTGTATGTCATGAAAAGTTGACATTGTTGGGGTTGTCTTTTTCATGACATAACATAAATCAATGTGACATTACCAGAAATTGTCTTAGTCATGACACGTTGACATTAAATTGTTGACGATGTCTTTGTAATGATGGCTCGGTATAAATCAGGATGACATTACCTAAGGCTTTCTTTGTTATGACAACTTGACACAAACAGAAAATGCACCTCTTTATTTTCATATTTATGTTACCATGATTAGCTTCAGATTTGGTCAGATGGATGTGTGATACCATCTTGACACCATTAGGCGCTATCATGAAGAAATACCGATCTGATTTTTCATAAGACATCATAAAGGATAGAGAGTGCATCATGACCTTCAAATATAGTGTTACCCATTGGGCAATAAGAGTTTTTTATATATATATATATATATTTACTGCAAAAGTGTAGATTTCAGAGACTTTCATTTAAAACTCAATGCCTTCATCATACACATTACAAATAAATAACAACAGAAAAAACCCTCTGATGCTCTGTGTTATTAACTACTATTATTCTACAGTCCTGTTACAGATGAGAGTTTTTATTATTACTGACTGACTGACTGATACTATTCTGGGATGGATCACTTGCTTCTGATCACACTGCTGTTCTCAGGTCAGTGACCCTTAAATGATGAAAGAATTACAAATTCAACTTCATGTGTTATTTTTAGTGTTCGTAAATTACGATCAGTGTCTGTACTCACACACACTTCATCCTCACAGGTCTCTGTGGTGTGTCCTCACGGTTGCCACGGCGATACCACTTTGTGAACCAGAGGAAGACGTGGGAGGAAGCACAGACATACTGCAGGGACAAGTTCACCGACCTGGCCACCGTGGACAACATGGACAACATGAAGAATATGATGAACACTGTTAAAGGTGGTTACAACGATATGGTGTGGATTGGATTAAGGAAGACTGGGGATTACATTTGGAAGTGGTCACTTCAGGACAGCAGGGCCTACAGTCTGGAAGACACCAACTTCACATCCTGGGGAAGTGGTGAACCAAACAATCTTCATGGAAATGAAGACTGTGTTTGGTTCAAAAAAGGCTACTGGGCTGATGTACTGTGTGACAAGCTGCAGATATTCGTCTGCTATGATGGTAAGATTTGTTGTAATGTGTCATGATCACGTAAACCTGTTTGAGTGTGTAATGCTGTGTATACAGTTGATGCACTCATGTGCTGTATCTATGGTTGATTGTGTGCTTATTGAAAAGAGACAACTGTCTTATGTAATAATAAATGAATAAAAATTGCCTTACAGTATGTCGAGTCTAGATGTCAGATTCCTTGTGCAGTGTGTGTGGGAACTGACACACTTGCATACTCTTAAAGGAATAAACTGGAGTGAATTCAAGCATAGCCCTGATGAAAGAGCTTGCTAATTGCGCTAATTAGCGAGTGGAACAAAATAATTTGGTACAGCACATCAATGAGTTAATACTGCTATGGGTCATAAACAGTGTTGGGAAAGTTACTTTTAAAAAGTAACTGATTACTTTACTTTAGTTACGGCTTTGAATTATAATTGAATTACTTTACTCGTCACTAAATTTAAAAAGTAACTTGTTATGTTACTCATTTCTTTACTTTTTTTCATTTCTCCAAATTCCACACGCACAAACAGCATAGCCTAGCATTTCATTTTCACGTCTGACCCTTTGACAGGCAATGCTGGCAGCCTTCTCACGCTAACAGTTCACATCAATCCAGTGAGCATTGAGAGATAACTTTTGTTAGTAGCACTCCACATATCTGCCGCTGTAGAAACAAATACAGTGGTCTCAAATGTCTTACTGAAAACACATTCCATTGCACTAAAAATTCTGATCAAGCAACACAAAAATATTTGTCTGTCTGTCATCGGCACTCACGTATTTTGCTTAATATTTTCAAAGATCATGGAATACTGAATCTCTGCTCTGACCCTCTCTGATATTTTCCTGAAACGTGTTACCCCCAACACTGGTCATAAAAATATTTTATACCACATGGTAAAATGAATATCTCTGTCCTACAGAAGCACAAACTCTAAATGAGAGATACATTCTCATAACCCAGAAAAAGAGCTGGAGAGATGCTCAGGCGTACTGCAGGGAGCACCACACAGACCTGGCCAGTGTGAGGAACCAGGATGAGAACCAGATTATTAAAGACAAAGCCGGGAATGGACTGGTGTGGATCGGCCTGTACAGAGACTACTGGAAATGGTCAGACCAAACTAACTCCTTATTCAGGTTCTGGAGGCCAGAATTACCTGATAATTTGAACGGGAATGAGGACTGCGCTGGCACAGCACCATACTACAATGGGAAATGGGCAGACAGGACATGCAATGACAAACATCCATTCTTTTGTCATGAGAGTGAGTTGCTGTTTATTGACTTCAATGCACTATGCCAGTGGTCACCAAATTATTTTTCCTCAAGGGCCGAATTTTTGTCAGGCATGCTCGTTCCCAATGCAGTCTTCCATTAGCCTACTAGTTTCTTTAATGGGTCATTCCGTGCCAAATCAACAAATCTCAGACAAAAATTCCGCCTGACCATCTTGGATTTGCTTCAAACTTTATGTGAATGATGTTACCATACCCAGGACCTATAATGTGAAATATTACCATTGTATCTTGTATAGTTGTTGATATACGGGGTCTTAAAAAAGGGGGTCGTGTGTCAAGAAAGTGGAGCTCTGAGAAAATATCCATGTTCCACAAAGCGTTACTCTTGGAGTTTTCATGCTACATTTATGAAACTTTCAGGACATATTCTAAAGTAGTATGTGTCTTTACACTGTGAAGTACACCTTTCACGGTAGCACATTTGCTGAGTAATGCTTTGCTGAAAATGGCAAAAAAATGACATGTTCATTTTTTCCTATCTATTTCACAGTACTGTATCTTGTACACGAATGACATCAGATCGTTGGTATTTCTATGTAGTTCACACAAGTTATTGTACATTATCGTCAAGTAGGTAAATATTTGATATTAATAACAGCTTTTGAGTTTTGAGACATTAAAGATTATATAAATGAATTAAGTTTAAGCATTCATTTATATAAGTTTATATTAGTTTAAGCATATTTTCCAAATTACTGGTTGAGTGTACCTTAAAATCAAAGTTACCACCACAAAGCCCATGTTTTATTTTGCAAATGCTCAAGATTTTGAAATGGTACCTTTAGCCAAACCACATAAATTACTATATCAAAGATGGCTTTCACAGTCTTGGTGATTGGTTTTTCTGCCTTCGTTGCTAGGTGTGTTTGTTTATTTGGTCCCTTGGTTGCTATGGACTACTTTGCCCACATAGCCATGTGCTTCTGGGCCTAGGTTCTGCCCCTCCCTTTATTCATCAATTAGGCTTTTCATTGGATGTTTGGTGTCTGCCTATTCCTTGTATGTTTAGCCAATGAGGTTTCTTCTTTTAAAGGCTTCTTTTTATTATTAATGAGCATTTTGCCTGCTATTGTTGATCATGATTATTGTTGGTTTCCTGGTCATCACGGCTTCATGGAGGATTATCACAAATTGCTTTTTGTGCACAATCTCTAAAGATAGGCTACTTCAAATACCACATTATCATACATTGAATGTATAGCTGTAACTTAAATATGCTCAAAGGAAATGCAGTCTGTGATCCTGAGAGTTAATATGAGATGTCTTATAATTGTAAGAAACTAAAACTTCTTATGACTGATCACTAAAATGGAGCATAAATCGGCAGGTGACAGTAAATTCAGATTTATTGTCATGGGCCTAAAAGGACCAGCATTGCAATCTCTTCAAATATTTGCAAATTGATTAATAGATAGTTTAATTGACAGATGATTAATAAATGATAACCTAGATATTTTATCAAAGTATTTTGTAATTTTTTCCAGCCAATTTTTTCTTCTTTAGTATAGTGAATTGACTTATCAGCAATGTTAATACAGGGACGCTGGAAGTGGGGGTGCTGAGGGGGCTGCAGCACCCCCTGGATTTTAGATTCTGTCTTGCAACACTCATCATAATTTCGTCGTGTGAGAGGGACAGCTGTTAATTCACTATCTTGTTTTTAATTTAGAACCGTATTTGTTGGAAAATGAGGGATACAGAGGAGACTTGTGTGTGGTTACATTGCTACCAACCAATGTAAAATGGTAACCAATGAAAACTGCTTGAAAATCTTACATGATCAGACTCAGCCTATGCAGAATAATCTGTTGCAAATTCAAAGTTGGTGTTCTTTGTTGTCTATGCGTAGTGCATCACATCGTCGCTGATGGTGCACAGCCCTTATTTTTTATCAATTAGAAAAAGTTCGGCCGTCTCGTCACCCGCTGTTAACCCTGCGTGTGCGAGCGCAACAGCCAAACATTCATGAGTCTGTGTAACTTACCCGACAGTTCGCACATCCAGACATATGCCTATCCCGCTCGGATTTTATGTGTAAAATTGCTTTGTCTGTGTGCCTAGTCCCAGTCCCATTTCCCTTCCCACTCGTCTCGCACGCACTTGTTTGCAAGTGTCCTCCAAAGTGACACCCCTCGATTGTGTCGTGAGAAGTGTAGAGGTCGAAAACAGGATCTCTGTTGCGCTTCGCGTAAACGTCTTCACCTGTTTTACACGTATGGCTGGATACAAGCATAGATTTATATATAGAATCCCTGATATAAGGCTCTAAACCAGGGTCAACTGGCACAGTATATTCATGTCCTGGTTACACAGACTAGCCTATCTTAATAGTTTAAATAGGTCAAACTGTAGCCTATGCCCTGACGCAAGTCATTAGGCTACTCAAAACGATTCTTTATTTTCATCCTAAAACTAAGTTGTAATTGCATGTTCATTAACCCATTTGTTGAAAGTTTTGATATCCTACCCTTTTTTTTCAATTAACTTGTAAATTTGTAATATCATTTTGTAGGCCCGAGTGTCTTGTCTAGGCTATTGAGCATACTTTTTTTTTTTTTACCGTAATATTAAACTTTTTTTTTTTGCGCAGCGTCCGGTGTGACGTCATCACCAATGCGTGACGTCACTCAGCCCCCCAGCTGTAAATGACTTCCAGCGTCCCTGTGTTAATAATGTTAATGATCATATCTATTCAAATTCAACTAAATGTTATAACCACAATTGTCAGCAGAAGTGACACGTGTTCAAATTGTTTATAAAATTGAGCTTTTGAGTTAAAGAATTACCCAATGCCTGTGGTGTTCTACATGTAAAACACAGACCAGAGTATAATAGATTAGAAAATTGACTTATGAACACATTAAATTTTGATGTATGTATGATATACATCCAAATATATGCTCTAACTCATGGTTGCCAGTAGGAATGACTCTACTGCCGGTGATAACTAATTCTAGACAATATAGGATAAGAATGAACCAAAGTCTGTATGACCCTAGCCTGGCGTTGCCTGCCTACGTACTTCCTATGTGCATGTATGTATGTAAAGAAAATCGTGACACT
The DNA here is from genome assembly GCA_027497455.2 of Sardinella longiceps. Taxonomy (NCBI): domain Eukaryota; kingdom Metazoa; phylum Chordata; class Actinopteri; order Clupeiformes; family Clupeidae; genus Sardinella; species Sardinella longiceps. Next base: position 25,444 of record JAODXP020003283.1, read on the forward strand.
AGTGTGTTGTTTGTGTTTTGTCCCCAGATGTCTCCAAACAGGTTAAAAAGAAGCAGATGGTGAGAGTGAAGTTTACTGCAGACTCTCAAGTTAACATCAGTGACCCAGCTGTGCAGAAGGCCATCCTTCAGCTGGTCAGTTAGTCTGTGTGTGTGTGTGTGTGTGTGTGTGTGTGTGTGTGTGTGTGTGTGTGTGTGTGTGTGTGTGAACAACGGTGATCCATGTGCAGGAGACCACAGTCTGTGCTGACTGAGCTGTTTTTTTAACTTAATGATAATCACATTTGTTTTAATTATGACCGCCGCTAGCGTAGCAAGCGTAGCGGTCATATAATGATTGTCAAAGTTTTTTTTTTTTTTCTCCCGTCATCTACTTCCTGAATTTTTGGTCAACGATTCCCGGGACACCGTAACACCGGGGCACATGAAACTTGGTGGGCATGTAGCCCCAGTAGACTTTTACGGAAAAATTTTGTTTGGTCCCCGGGGGCCACTCCATCTTTGCGCTGCGCCCCCCCGAAACCCAAAAAAATGTAGTTTTTCCTAAAAAACTACCTGACCCGTGATACTGAGGATGATGAAATTTTTATGGAATGTTGGTCTCAAGAGCCCACATCAACTTAGCTCATAACCAGTCATTTGTGATTTGCCCCCCCATGGTAAAAAATTAAAATGCAATATTATATGGCTTTAATTGCCCCTATCTTTAGATCAGATGTTAGGAACTGCACCAAATTTAATGTGTATGATGAACCTGACATCCTGTGGGAATATGTCAAGTTTTGTGGAATTTCATCCATGGGGGGCTATAAAACAAATTAATTTATATGTACATTTAATGACTGTACAATTATTGGCCTGTAGATGGTGCTATTAAGCGAAAGCGTTACTGGTTTGGGGTGATAGGCCTGTCAGTTCAGTTCAATAAGCTTTATTGACATGAATGTAAAAAAATACAATATTGCGAATTCTAAATAATGAGAATAACAATAGTAAGTAGTGACTAAATAAATAAAATGCAACTTAAACAAACATATGGAATAATAATAAAAAAAGATAAAATTAAGAAAAAGCACTAGTGGATATTTTGATGATGGTCATGTGGACTCTTCCCTTAAAATGTGGCAAGACTGTAAGTAGTCTGAGGCTATTTGAGTAAAAGTATCAACTTCCCCCAGGAGGAATGGTAGTTTCAGTTTATTTTCTAAGTCAATAAATCCAGGACTGATGTTTTCTATGGCAAGCCGTTCAGGAAACAAACCTTGAATATATTGAATGAAACTCCGAATATATTGAATGAAGTCCTGAATATATTGAATGAAACTCCGAATATATTGAATGAAACTCTGAATATATTGAATGAAAGAAAACCTTGAATATATTGAATGAAGTCCCGAATATATTGAATGAAACTCCGAATATATTGAATGAAGTCCCGAATATATTGAATGAAGTCCCGAATATATTGAATGAAACTCCGAATTTATTGAATGAAACCCCGAATATATGAATGATGTTCCGAATATATTCAATGAAACCCCCAACATATTGAATGAAGTCCCGAATATACTGAATGAAACTCCGAATATATTGAATGAAACTTGCCTCATCCAAGGTCAGTGCCGGTGGCCATCTTATGTGTGTCACCAGTATGGAAATGCCCGTGACCAGTCAGTACCGCTTGGGTGGAGTGAGTAAATGAGGCAAAATATTGAATAAATAATAGTTTTATTAATAATTCCATTGATTGCAGCTGCAAGGTAAAATATTTTAGTTAAGTCACAGTCAGTTATTTTGGCCGAGTAGTAATCCAGCCGCGTTACCACCACCAGTGAACAGCACAGGAAGCGGCCACGATCCCACTGAAGCTAGCTGCTACGCCAACCTTCAGTGGGATCGTCGCCACTTCTAGCTGCTTCAGTGGGATCGTCGCTGCTAGCTAGCTGCTACGCCAACCTTCAGTGGGATCGTCGCTGCTTCAGTGGGATCGTCGCCGCTAGCTAGCTGCTATGCCAACCTTCAGTGGGATCGTCGCCGCTTCCTGTGCTGTTCACTGGTGGTGGTAACGCGGCTGGATTAATTACTACTCGGACAAAATAACTGACTGTGACTGCGGCGGTCATATTTTGTACCGGCATGCGGTACATCTAGTTACATAATAATGATCATATTTGTTTTAATAACTTTTATCCTGTTTGCTTCAATAACTCAATAATAATCCAATTTGTTTTAATAACTTAATAACAATCCTATTTGTTTCAATAACTTAATAATAATCCTATTTGTGTTTTCATCAAATATACTCAAAATATTTAAATGGCCTGGCCCCTGCATGTTTATTGGTCCTGTAAGATCTACCAGAGTAACTTCTGTTCATGATTGTAACATGCTTTTGTCTAGCAACATTTAGACCACCAGCTTTTTCTTTTTTAAGCCATCACACAATACTTTAAGAGTTGCACTTCCATCATGAGCCAGTTAAAAACTTTTCGGAAGACCAAACAATTTTGCAATCACTGATTCTTCCTTTCTTTTCTTTTAACTTTTTCTTTCCCATGCCATTAACAAAATGTGTGTGTGTGTGTGTGTGTGTGTGTGTGTGTGTGTGTGTGTGTGTGTGTGTGTGTGTGTGTGTGTGTGTGTTTATGTTTGTGTGTGGTGGTGGTTGTATGTATTTTTTTTCTTTTTATTCTTTTTATTTTATTTCTATTTATTGGGTCCGGGTCCCTGGTGGGGACTGTATCACAGGGATCCAGACTCAGACAGTTGGTAATTGGGTTTTACATTTGAACTCATTTTTCGTGTAATAAAAGTTGGATCCATTCTATTGTACCATCAGACTTCATGTCACTTTGTCCCTAACTGGAAAGTCAATCAGCTGTCCCTCAATAGAGACTGGTGTGGGTCTGATTGGCAGTCTAAGAAATCACTGGTCAACAAGCCAAGTGGTTCTGTTGGTCACACACTAAAAGAAGCGCACATGTCTGTGTCCAGTGTGATGGTCCATGGTGGTGAGAGGTGGTTCTGAATGACTTGGGTTCTGTTCTTCAGATCCAGCAGAGACTGAGGGAGAAGGGGATGCCAGCAGACGCCAAACTGACCTGGAGGAAGCAACCGGATGGACAGGTCTTCCATGAGAAGGAGGACAAGAGAGAAGAAGGGAGGAAGAGGAAGAAGAGAGAGCTTTAAACACTCTGCTGTTGGTCATGTGATGCATGAAGTGTGTAAGCTTTTAGATGGACACACTGACAACACACACACACACACACACACACACAGGGTGCTAGGTGCTACTAAATAGGTTTAGTTGCTCTTTCCAAGAGAGGAAATCATTCTACTCATGTCAACTCATTTACAACTACCTGTATAATCACACACCATTACACTTTTATTGCTTCTTTTATGTTCACTAGCATGTTAAAATGTTATTAAACTCTTGTAACACCTCTCAGCTGTGCTTCGTTTAAAAGTTGGTGAACACCTAACATGACTTTGTCAAGTTCTTTACCCCCGACACAATTGTGGATGCTGCTAACAAGATGATGTTACATTGTGTATAATAGAATTGACATTTACAGTTGCACAAAGTTCATGTCCGTTTAAAAGTTAATAGCGCTCTATCAATAGACATTTAGACATCAGAAAACTTAGCTAGTAGGTTAACGTTAGCAGGTTGATAATGTGCCCATCACCTCATACAAGTAATGTTAGCGTTATCGTAAAGTTAAAAACACTTACCTTGAACGAAATCTGGAAAAATAACAATAAGGGCAGGCGAAGTTGAAGTCGCAGCCATAGAGGGTTTGTGGTCTTTGTAGCAGCAAGTGTCGATACTGCTAACATAACCAGAGAGGTTACCAATGTAGAAAGCGTTCAAACCACAGCTTCAAAGACTGACTGATAAAGGCTGACATTCTAAACTTAACTAAATGAAACGTTGCTAGGATCCACATCACGTGTGTTTCTGTTACAATAACAGCACTTTTTTTAACTGGCCCATGAAATTATGGTTTTCTGTGTGTAAGCTATTTTGAAAAAGTGCAAATAATCTGATTATATTATTAAGAGGACATAAGGCACAGGATGACTGTGTGATGGTGGAGAATTTGAAAGCCAATTTGCATCAGGAAAAACACAAAACAGATATAGAACATATGCCCATTTGGTTCTGTGGTTTTGTCCATCTCTTCATGTAATGCTGTTTGTCTGCTTTTTTTTATTTATACGGTAGCTTTCTGTAGATTCCATCTCTCTCTCTCTCTCTCTCTCTCTCTGTCTCTCTCTCTGTCTCTCTCTTTCACTCTCTCTTCTCTTCTCTCTGTCTGTCAGTCTTCCTTTAAATCTGTCCATCCCCCCAACCCCGTCCTCTTCCTCCTCCTCCTGCTCCTCCTCTTCCTCCCCTAGGGGAACTAGCGTGTGATTGGTGATGTAATGATCTCTGGCATATGGGGGATTTGGAGATGGTTCAGCTTCAAACGGCTTGGCAAGGCACCAGTGATGGCCTTGACTCGGCCTCTGATGACCCTGTGTCACACACACACACACACACACACACACACACACACACACACACACAAACACACACACAGAGAGACATACACACACACACACACACACACACACACACACACACACACACACACACACAGAGAGAGAGAGAGAGAGAGACATGCACGCAATGCCCTCCCAATAGCCCTGTTTCAATCTCCTGATGGCCTGCAGAGAACATCTCTGCACACTGCAGGTACACCCTCCCCAAACACACCCACACCCACACCCACCACACACACATGCGTGCGCACACACACACGCAGGTACACCCTCCCCAAACACACACACACACACACACACACCCACACACGCAGGTACATCCTCCCCAAACACACACACACACACACACTCACTCACACATGTGTGCGCACACACACCTACACACAAACACCTGTTTCAATCTCTTGATGGCACTTATGCATCCTCTCTCTCTCTGTCTCCTTCTCTCTTTCTCTCTCTCTCAACCCCAGACACACACACACACACACACACACACACACACACACACAAATGCACACACGCACACTACAGAGAGAGGAACCTTTTGAAGCAGGTCATGCTGTGAGTGAGAGAGTGTTTTGGGTATATGTGTGTGTATGTGTGTGTGTGTGTGTGTGTGTGTGTGTGTGTGTGTCTGTCTGTGGAGGGGGTATTGGCTTGACTGAAGGTCCATGTCTGGGATTTGGGTCAGGACACAGCAGTGGTCCCACCTGATTCACTTTACTATTCACACAGACAGTCAGGCAGACAGACATGAACACACACACATACATACACACACACACACACACACACACACACACAGACACATGCAAACAGGCACAGATGCTCATACAAATTTTCATGTGTGCATAGAAACACACACTACACTACCACCCCCCCCCCCCCCCAACACACACACACATACACACACACACACACACACACACACACACTACAGTGCCCCATATGAAATGGAGAGGTAGCACACATTCTAACTACAGTGCTTCACACACACAAACACAGACACACAAACTGCTGCACTTTGTCCTGAATGGAGTAGTAGTACACCTAATAACTATAGCACTACACACACACACACACACACACACACACACATTAGTTTTTTTTCTGGAGTGAATGGAGGTCAGTTCTAAGGTCAGGGTCATCCATCGCCATCTTCACTGACAGGGGATGTGGTTCTCAGGAACTCACGTCCGGAATGGCTCCGAAAAAATCCGCGAAAGAGACTACTACAGACGAGGAATATGTTACTATTAATGTCCTTACAGAAATGTTAGACCAACAGAAAACGTTCTTTAAAGAAATGATGGATCTCCAGGAAAGGAATTTTAAAACTTTCCTACAACTAATAATGGAAACAACTAACAAGCGAGTGGACGACTTGGTGAAAGATTTCACTGAATACAAACAGAGCCTAGACTTCACCCAAACACAGGTAGACAATCAAAAAAAGATTAACGACGAAATTACAACACTGTGTAAGGACGCACGGAAAGACATTAACACTGTTTGTGAATCTGCCTTATCACTTGATGGCAAAGTCGATTATCTCGAGGCTCAGTCTAAGAGGAATAACTTAATCATTGATGGTATTCCTGAGTCCAAACGTGAAACCTGGGAGGAAACGGAGAATAAGGTGCGCCAAGTTTTCGCTGAAAAGTTGAAAATGAACACGGATGGTATCGAGATGGAACGAGCTCATCGCATGGGTGAAGCGAGAAAAGAAGGCGACAGACACCGACAGATTATCGTCAAGTTCTTCAGGTGGAAGGACAAGGAGGCTGTGATGGCGAGAGCCAACAAGTTAAGAGGAACTAACATCTATCTGAACGAGGATTACTCTGAGGCAGTGAGGCTAAGACGAAAGGAGCTCATACCGGTCATGAAGGCCGAAAGAGCCAAAGGAAACATAGCCTACATCCGCTATGACAAACTCGTTGTCCACCCTCCCTCTCAG
>JAODXP020003286.1:2500-5000 GCA_027497455.2 Sardinella longiceps
GACGACTGCAGTACCTAATGATACACACACACTTCAACTCCTCTAGGTACACACACACACACATGCACACTTCAACTCCTTAGGCACACACACACACACTTCAACTCTATAGAGTGGACTGAAGTGTACACACTGTGTGTGTGTGTGTGTGTGTGTGTGTGTGTAGGTTTGCCCATGTGTTCTCTGAAGCAGGTGTGTATGTGTTTGTGGATAATGCCGTAAGTGGGTGGAGCCTGATAGTGGTGGTCAGTGAAGATGGCTCCGCCTGTGACCCCAAAGCCCCGCCCTTCCAGCCCAGTTCTCCCGCCCACTTAGTCCGGCATGGAATCGTCCGCCGACCGCGACTCAACCTGCTGCCTGACTGGGCCACCATCACAGGTGTGTGTGTGTGTGTGTGTGCGTCTCTTAAAGCATTCTCATCAGATTCAGCCCAGTCCTGTGTGTGTGAGTGATAAAGTACTGTTTCTGCTAATGGTGTGTGTTTGTGTGTGTGTGTGTGTGTGTGTGTGTGTGTGTTTGCAGGCATCCTAGTGACACTGCTGGTGCTTGTTGCCGTGGTGACAGTCACAGTTCTGTTACTGAAGCCCCACAGACGCCACCTGGTTGCCCATGGCAACCCCAAACCTCGCTGGCGCAGTCTGGGCCAACCGCCCGCCCCCTGAGTACGTCTACAACGGAGAGAGTGTGTGTGTGTCTGCATGCATGCGTGTGTGTTTGTCTATCAGAGTATGTGAGCGGAGCTGAGCGCAAAAAAATTCCGCTCCCCACTCAAGTATGTGTTCCGTCTCAAGGTCACATCAGAAAGCTCCGCTCAATTCCGCTCACCGCTCCCCTAAAATTTTATGCCGCTCTGGTAAAATCGCTCCCTCGCTCGCTCAACTTTTGTAAAGTTCTCAATTTCTGCGTAACTATGTGGGTTTATTGTGTGACTTGCGTAAACAATCCGCTTCACTTCTGGGCTGTGGTGGGGCCTTGCAGTGTGGTTGGATATGTGTATGAATCATTGACGGATTTATTAATATTTTCATGTTAGAGAAATCGAAGATTATGAGGATATTGCTTAGCTAGCGAATTTGTACAATGCATCCATCACAAATGCAACATGAACATAATGCAAAGAATATCTAGGCTACTGCCCAAAACATTTTAATTAAGATGTTTCAATGTAATGCATTGATATGGTTAACTGTGGAACAAGGACGTGTGCAAGACTGGCCCATTTTGCAATGAAGTAGAAACCATAGCCTACACAAAATTATTAACATTAAATTTATGGAAGTAGGCTATATGAAACAAAAGCACGTCTTTGTTCAACTTTAAGTAGCAGCAGAACTTATAAATGCGCACGTCTGTGCAAAATGAAAGAGAGCGCGTTTGCACCTGTTACTGCTTGTTATCCGTGCAGGTTTGGGGCGCTATCTACCTTATTCCTAGCTCCCATGATGTCACACGGAATTACTTTTGAGGCTACAGATTTCTTAATTTTTGAGGGCACAGGGAATTTCTGGGTGAATTTTTGCATGCTCCATACTCGTAGTGGTGTGAACATATACACACATACATACACACACACACACACACACACACACACACACACACACACACACAGACACACATACACACACACACACACACGCACGCACAGCCTACACACACACACACACACGCACACACACACACTCACACATACATATACACACATACACACACACACACACACACACACACACATACACACAGACACACACACACATACATATACACACATACATACACACACACACACACACACACACAGCTGGAGGGGTTTAATGTGACTACTCTGTATGATAAGTTGTAAGTGTGTGTGTGTGTGTGTGTGTGTAGGCTGTAAAGGGATGCCTATGGAGCTAGAGGAGTTTAACGTAAAGACTCTGTACGATAAGCTGTGTGTGTGTGTGTGTGTGTGTGTGTGTGTGTGTGTGTGTAGGCTGTAAAGGCATGCCTATGGAACTAGAGGAGTTTAACGTAAAGACTCTGTATGATAAGCTGTGTGTGTGTGTGTGTGTGTGTGTGTGTGTGTGTGTGTGTGTGTGTGTGTGTAGGCTGTAAAGGCATGCCTATGGAGCTAGAGGAGTTTAACGTAAAGACTCTGTATGATAAGCTGTGTGTGTGTGTGTGTGTGTGTGTGTGTGTGTGTGTGTAGGCTGTAAAGGCATGCCTATGGAGCTAGAGGAGTTTAACGTAAAGACTCTGTATGATAAGCTGTGTGTGTGTGTGTGTGTGTGTGTGTGTGTGTGTGTGTGTGTGTGTGTGTGTGTGTGTGTGTGTGTGTGTGTGTAGGCTGTAAAGGCATGCCTATGGAGCTAGAGGAGTTTAACGTAAAAAGACTCTGTATGATAAGCTGTGTGTGTGTGTGTGTGTGTGTGTGTGTGTGTGTGTGTGTGTGTGTGTGTGTGTTTGTAGGTTGTAAAGGCATGCCTATGGAGCTAGAGGAGTTTAACGTAAAGACTCTGTATGA
>JAODXP020003286.1:20000-22500 GCA_027497455.2 Sardinella longiceps
GGGATGCTTCTCTTTCCAACCATGGTGTGACATGTGCTCTTCTCAGACACACACACACACACACACACACACACACACACACACACACACACACACACACACACACACACACACACACACACACAGAATCATCATGAATGTGTAATGATTCAGACAGCTTGCAAGAGTAAATATAGAATGCATTACATGCACTATTTCTTCAGCAATAAGTATGTGTGTGTGTAGTGTGTGTGTGTGTGTGTGTGTGTGTGTGTGTGTGTGTGTGTGTGTGTGTGTGTGTGTGTGTGTGTGTGTGTGTGTGTGTTTTCTTCATGTCAGCACCCAGGCTCTGAGAATGTTTCTGTAGAGTACAGACCCTAAAGGAAGCCTACAGGCTTAATGCGGGTGACAGTAACTGCACTGAAGTGTGGATTCCTCTCGCTGCATGTGTCTGTGTGTGTGTGTGTGTGTGTGTGTGTGTGTGTGTGTGTGTGTGTGTGTGTGTGTGTGTGTGTGTGTGTCTGCTGTATAAGGTGATTGAGGTGATTGCAGGAGAGACTACAGTATAAGAACATTGCGTTGCTCATCAGCACAAGCATTTGAAAGCCTTTACAGCCAGCCGCCTTTCTGGGTGTAAACCAGTGAGGATCAGGATCTGGGGCTACAGCACACACACACACATACACACACACACATACACACACACATACACACACACACACACACACACACACACACACACACACACACACACACACACATATATCCTGGACTGCTGATGTACAATACACACACACACACACACACACACACACACACACACACACATTCTTGACTTCTGATCTACAGCACGCACACACACACACACACACACACACACACAGCACACACACACACACACACACGCACACACACACACACACACACACACACACACACACACCCTGGACTGGTGATTTAGCATCCAGAGAAGTGATATGTCATCCACACATGCTGGACTGTGTGTGTGTGTGTGTGTGTGTGTGTATTACATCCATCCATACATGCTGGACATAAGGCAGTGGGCGTGTCCCAGTGTGAGTGGGAGGCGGCCTATACAGCACTCACTGTGGATTTGTGGGAAAATGGTGAATCCACATGGAAAAGGCTCTGCATTAATCCTTGCTAAGTCTAAAGGCTTTACCCTTCAAGCATCCATCCCAGCCGTAGCGCAGCGCAGCGCATTTAGAGATTTCATCCATCTTCATGATCCATATAGGCTCCATATCCTGTAGCTTCCGCAGGAGAGCAGCTCTCTCTGGCTTGGTTTCAGCCAGCCCTGCCTGCAGCGTACTACACACTACTTCAGCCCTGCCTGCAGCGTACTACACACTACTTCAGCCCTGCCTGCAGCGTACTACACACTACTTCATCCCTGCCTGCAGCGTACTACACACTACTTCAGCCCTGCCTGCAGCATACTACACACTTCTTCATCCTTGCCTGCGTTCTGCACACTTCTTCATCCCTGCCTGCAGCGTACTACACACTACTTCAGCCCTGCCTGCGTTCTGCACACTACTTCAGCCCTGCCTGCGTACTACACACTACTTCAGCCCTGCCTGCGTACTACACACTACTTCAGCCCTGCCTGCGTTCTGCACACTTCTTCAGCCCTGCCTGCGTACTGCACACTACTTCAGCCCTGCCTGCAGCGTACTACACACTACTTCAGCCCTGCCTGCAGCGTACTACACACTACTTCATACCTGCCTGCAGCGTACTACACACTACTTCAGCCCTGCCTGCAGCGTACTACACACTACTTCAGCCCTGCCTGCAGCGTACTACACACTACTTCAGCCCTGCCTGCAGCATACTACACACTACTTCAGCCCTGCCTGCAGCGTACTACACACTACTTCAGCCCTGCCTGCAGCGTACTGCACACTACTTCATCCCTGCCTGCGTACTGCACACTTCTTCAGCCCTGCCTGCGTACTACACACTACTTCATCTCTGCCTGTGTACTGCACACTACTTCAGCCCTCTCTCCAATTCTGCTTCTGCCCTGCCTGCATTCTGCACACTACTTCAGCCTTATAACCTGCTTCAGCCCTGGACTCTGTGTTCTGCTGCAGCCCTGCCTCTTTGCTTCAGGCCTGCACTCTGGAATCTCCTCCAGCTCTGCCTCTCTGATCCAGCTCTATTGGACTCTGTTCCAACTCTATTGGACTCTGCTTCAGCTCTATTGGACTCTGATCCAACTCTATTGGACTCTGTTCCAGCTTCAGCACTGGACTCACTGTTCTGCTGCAGTCCTGCCTCTCTGATCCAGCTCTATTGGACTCTGATCCAGCTCTATTAGACTCAGATCCAACTCTATCTGACAGTTCCAACTCTATTGGACTCAGATCCAACTCTATTGGACTCTGTTCCAGCTCTATTGGACTCTGCTCCAGCTCTATTGGACTCTGTTCCAGCTCTATTGGACTCTGATCCAGCTCTGCCTCTCTCTGATCCAGCTCTATTGGACCCATAT
>JAODXP020003286.1:27500-31457 GCA_027497455.2 Sardinella longiceps
ACTGTTCTGTTTAATTAGCACCATTATTATAACATATAGGGTACATTGCATGTATTGGATTGGTTGAACAACAAAGATGATATTCTGCATACTGGCTTGATGTAAGAAAAATACAGAAGGGTACTCTACCTCGATTTTATCATGAACAAGTAGTGCACAGAGAAGGGACAATAAAGAGAACATTTAGATCATAAATAACCAGGAATAAAATTAAACATTATTTATGTAAATACTATTCAGGTAAACCTTTGTCCTTTATAGTCATATTAGTTGACTGTGTGTTATATGGCAGGATAAGAGTTTATTTGATAAGAGTCTGCTCATTTGGTTTCCTTCTACCGCAATCAATTCCCCATGAAACTTTCCCAGAAACGTTATAGGGGCAACATTTTAAAATGTCAGTAGCCTACATGCTACATGCTTCCGGAGGTGACAGACTGTCAGCCTTCATTGGCAAACAGAAAACTGAAGTGCGGTTGCTTCATCCAGCTGGCTGCGTTTCAGATGTAGTTTGTTGTTTGTGTTTGTTCGAGAGCGGAGAAGCGTGTTTGCAAAGACTTACTAGTGCTTCTTAGTGCGCTCTGCTGCCCGCTGAGGCGACGCGTTTAACAAGATGAACTCAGATCTGGAGCTGAGCGCAGAAAAGAGTAATTGGGAGTGACGCGCATGCGCTATGAGGAAAACATGCCAAGATCGCCTAGTGGCTACTTACTTATGGAGAAAACAAAGGCGAGCGCACAAAGCGCGCACATCGAGATTATTTTGAGCTTTCTCCATGATTGTCGGATCGGTGAAATCAGGCATTCTTTTGAAGACACGCTGGGGCACATCTAGCTTGTGGCGCTGAGAGGATTGTTCTTGTTTTTTTTTGGTTTGTCGCTCTTTGGCTTTTATGATTTTTCTTTTCCAAAGGCCGAAGTGGATTGACAGGGAGCTGGAATCCACAGGTTTCCGAGTGTGTGTGCGTGTGTGAAGAAACCGGTGGATTTACCATGGAAACACCATGCTTTATGAGCGTCTGAAGACCTGGAGGCGGAAAGAACTAAGAACCATCGAATACTGGATCTCTGATTAATAGATACTCTTCCGGTAATTTAGATTTTCGTCAAATCATTGCAAGTGTTCTGAAAATATAAAATTTTGTCTGAAGTGAGGGTGAAATATTGCTCTGAGTTTATCACATTTGGGAAATCAAGTGATGAACTGATTCTCTGATCTGATTCTTCGAAACAGAAGCACTCCTTGCTTTTTAAGAAGCGACGGTTTAACTCTGACGAGATAGGCGCTGTCCAAGGTGCTGAAGTCCTGACGCGCTGTCTTCGCATCTGTGAAAAAAATCTTTAATGGCCACAACTGCACAAAGCTGTAGTCGAACAAATGATCCCGATTTATTAGGCTGTTTAGTGGAGATGTTTTGATATATATATATATATAAACTGATCAACATTTCCTCTTTTTGTGACAGGGAGGCTCTATCCAAGACTCCACCCTCTCTCTCGAGCGCCGAGTATGAGAACTCTCACGCGGGCACTGTTGCTTTCTCTCCTACCGTTAATACTCTCAGGTAAGTGTCTGAGTCGGCAGGAAATAGTCCTTAGCACGAGAGGGGAACTCAATCAGTCAGTCAGTCAGTTTGTCATTATCAAAACTCAGGCACTGGGGAGTCAAAGCTCTATTATCTTCCAGATCTAAAGAATGTTACAACTACACCTCAAATACTCCAACCAATCTTTTCTGCTCCAACTCTGGTTCTCAGACTCTGATTCTCTGAAGTTAACATGTGATTAGAACAGGTTAGAATAACCACTCCCTGTATGTGGTAGTGTTCTTAAATATCTCTACTCTATTGACAGTGGAGATCTGATCTAAGAAGACTATTTTTATTCCGGTCAGTATTACTGTATGCAATTTAAGAGGTGAAAGGTCCCGAGTAGATAAAAGTGGTTTTAGATTTATGTGCATGAAGCTTCAATCAATTCGGGACCTCCTAATTTGTGTGCTTCAAATGTGTATTATTTGAAGGAAAGTGAATTTAAACATGTTTTAAATATTATTACCCATTTTTTTCAAGTCAGAAAGAGGCATAAATCCAATGCATTTCAATGATAGAATGTTCAGTTTACTACCATGGAATGTCGGAATGTTCAGGTGTGAAACAAGTCCATAGGCTCAGAGGTCCGCTAGTGTCAGGGGCTTTCCACAGGTATTAGGTAACTAGGTTAGACTAGACAAGGATAGCAAAAATGCATTACCACATACTGGCCAATCTCAATGAACCATCATTATACTTTAGGTAATTGTAGCCAATGTCTGCTCTAGCTACACTGTAAAAAAATATGTTATGGGTACTTGAAAAATGTGTGGAAATTCGTCACCTCAAATGAGTTAAGTAAATAAAACGTTCCTTTTTCAAGTTAAAGTTGAGTCACATTTACTTGACTCATTTGAGGCACTGAGTTTCCATTCATTTTTTCAAGTAACCATTACAAATAGTTTTTTACAGTGTATGCAAAAATTGTCAATTCTTTCCTATTCAACAAAAACTGTGAAAAAAATAGTCAAAAATAAAGCATTTCAACGCATTTCTAAATTGTCCATATTGGATAGATAAATACATACATACATATACATGCAGAGTAAGTCAGAGTTTAGCCTGGCCTAGCCTGTCTCTGTCTACCCCACCCCACCCCCCTTCCCCAACCCAGTTCATCTTCTTTGTTTATAAGCCCCCCCCCCCCCAAAAAAAAAAAAAAGAATCAAACCAAACCAAACCAAAACAAACAAACAAGAAAAAAATTAGCTGATGTGTTTGGTCTGCATGCCTTCCCCATCCTAACCCAGTTCCTGTTTTTGTTTGTGTGTCACCTCCCTTGTGCCTCCCCCACCCAAACCAGTTTATGTAGTCTGACTGCCTGCATGTGTGCCACCTCAAACCAGTACGTTTCTGCGTCTGGTCTGGTGTGGTGTGTGTGTGTGTGTGTGTGTGTGTATGGTGTGTGTGCCCATCCTGGCTGGCGATGTGATGGATGTTGACGGCTGGGCCCTGGGGCCGTGGCACTGGCTTACATAAGATGGCCACACTACACACACTCTACTCCACTCCACTCCACTGTGTTTTGAGCCACACAAAGGGTGTGTGTGTGTGTGTGTGTGTGTGTGTGTATACTGTAGTACTGTAGCTGGTCTGCACGGGGCGAGACTGGACTGACGCTGCTCTCCGTCTTCGCTCTACTACACTCCAACCCGCTAGATTCCACTCCGCTCCGCTACACTCTGCTCTGCTCGTGTGTGTGATATTCCACATGGCTGCGTGCCGCGACTCATGTCCCACACACACACACACACACACACACACACACACACACACATACATGTACACACACACGTATACACACACACACACACACACACACTCACACGTCCCTCTCGCTCAGAGACAACCAGCAGCTAGGAGAGTAGCGGCCAGCAGGGCCATCGCAACAGGACAGGCAATTGCTTAATGGGACCCCAGGCTCATGATTTTAGTAGTTTAGTTGGTGGCCTTTCTCAATTAAAATAAAAAATAAAGTACTTTAGACTGGAGTTAGACAACTGCAAGTTCAACACAAGTAATTATATTGCTGTAATCATGCTTGGAGATTATAACAAGGCAGGGCAGATGCTCATGGGGGTGTTTGGGGGGGGGGGGTCCTGTTTGCTTGTGGCCCCGTAAGTACTGTACATTGAAACGGCCATGGCAGTCAGAGCTGGCCAGAGCAGAGCAGAGCAGTGTTGTGGATGGACGGGGAAAGAGAGAGAGAGAGGAGCGAGGAAGAGGAGAGGAAGTGGAGGAAATGAGAGAGGGGAGATAAGAGGAAAGAAGAGAAGAGGGGAGGAAGTGGAGGAAATGAGAGAGGGGAGATAAGAGGAAAGAGAGAAGAGGAGAGGAAGTGGAGGAAACGAGAGAGGGGAGATAAG
>JAODXP020003288.1:0-2500 GCA_027497455.2 Sardinella longiceps
ACCCTGACCCAACCCACATGATACAACATATTTTTTTATAGCTACCAAATTTGATTGAAAATAGCCAATATATTTTTCAAAAGAAAAAAAATTAAAAAAATAATGAAATCTGCCAGTAGCAAACGCTTTTTCCCTAACAAATGTATTAAAATAATAAAAATGAACCAAACCTGTTAGGTTTTTTATGTGAACAAGTCAAGTTAAAAAATATGTAGGCCTAGGTCTAATAACCTATATGTGACTCTGACTGTAGTGTGGTCTAGCCTCTTTAACCTGCATAAGTAAAGGTTGGGCAATAAACATTAGGCCACAGAACTTTTATGGACAAAAACATTTAGTCCAGTCATGTTTAGGACTCTGTGCAGCCTTTTCATTTGTAAAGGGAGTCAAGGGATAAAAAAGCTTAAGGCTCTCTAACAATTAGAAAAAGTCAAGGCTGCAATGTAGGCTTTATTTTTCAACATGAGAAGCCACAGACAACATGGTTCTTCAGTTGCTAGCCTAAATCTTGACAGAGATCACTTTTATTGAGTCAATGGAGCTTTTATGATTAATAAGTTTTAAGCCACATTCCTGCCAGAGAATTGTGAAGTTATGAATTCACTTCATGAGATAAAGTCTATATTGGGCAAAGTTATTCCTGAATTGCCTGTTATTCCTTTTGTAGCCTTAATTGTGAGCTGATGTGAGACGGACCAAAAATAAAATAATTTTGAAAATATATTTTTTTATAAGCTACGAAATGCATAGCCTAAATGAGTCAAGTACAGTACTTTCTCCAGCGGTAAATGTTTTGGGCTTTTGTAATCAAATTATTTAGCGCTGATATCAGTAATTCATATGTTTTATCTGAGTCTTGAGAAAATAGTTCTCCGATCCCTGGGAAAACACACTTCATAGACACACCACTGGGCACTGGAGACACTGGTCTGTGTCTCTGTGGTCTGGGTACATCAGAACAGAAAATAAAACATAATAAGCTGACTTTCCAAAAAACTTTCTCATTTTACCACACTGTCTTTATAGTAAATACACACACACACACACACACACACACACACACATATATATATATTCTTGTGGCCTATGTTTAAACAACTGAAATCTCACCTTGCTGGTTCCCTGCTGAATTGGTAAGGGCGATCCATGGACCAGTCACTCTTCATAGACACACCACTGGGCACTGGAGACACTGGTCTGTGTGTCTGTGGTCTGGGTACATCAGAACAGAAAATAAAACATAATAAGTTGACTTTCCAACACACTCTCTCAAGTTCTCACACTGTCTTTATAGTAAACACACACACACACACACACAAACACAGACAGACACAGACACGCACACACCTATTCTTGTAGCCTATACAGTATGTTTGAACAAATGAAATCTCACCTTGGTGGTTCCCTGCTGAATTGGTAAGGGCGATCCATGGACCAGTCACTCTTCATAGACACACCACTGGGCACTGGAGACACTGGTCTGTGTGTCTGTGGTCTACGTACATCAGAACAGAAAATAAAACATATTAAGTTGACTTTCCAACACAATCTCTCAAGTTCTCACACTGTCTTTATAGTAAACACACACACAGACACACACACACACACACACACACACACACACACACACACACACAGACACACAGACACAAACACACACACACACACACACACACACACACACACACACACACACACACACACACACCTATTCTTGTAGCCTATATAGTATGTTTGAACAAATTAAATCTCACCTTGCTGGTTCCCTGCTGAATTGGTAAGGGCGATCCATGGACCAGTCACTCTTCATAGACACACGACTGGGCACTGGAGACACTGGTCTGTGTGTCTGTGGTCTACGTCCATCAGAACAGAAAATAAGACATATTAAGTTGAGCTTTCCAACACACTCTCTCAAGTTCTCACACTGTCTTTATAGTAAACACACACACAGACACACACACACAGCACACACACACACACACACACACACACACACACACACACACACACACCTATTCTTGTAGCCTATATAGTATGTTTGAACAAATTAAATCTCACCTTGCTGGTTCCCTGCTGAATTGGTAAGGGCGATCCATGGACCAGTCACTCTTCATAGACACACGACTGGGCACTGGAGACACTGGTCTGTGTGTCTGTGGTCTACGTACATCAGAACAGAAAATAAAACATATTAAGTTGAGCTTTCCAACACACTCTCTCATTTTCTCACACTGTCTGTCTGGGCACATAAGACTTTTCTCACACTTTATAATAAACACACACACACACACACACACACATCCACTTTTTTCAGTCATTGCATTTAGAAACAAAAGCTAATTGTGTCATCTTTGCACAGGTAAAAGTGGTAATAACTCACTTTGGATTAGTCTGTGCATGTCCTGTGCTGATCCCCTGATGTCCATCAGTAGTCTGATTCTCACTCTTCATGGCCACATGTCTGGATGCAGTAAATGCTGCTCTGCCTGTCTGATGT
>JAODXP020003288.1:5000-15000 GCA_027497455.2 Sardinella longiceps
TATGGAGTATGTAATGGAATGTGGTTTCCCTAAAAGATTACACAAACATTTGATTTTGAAAGGGGCAAAACATAAGTGCACAAACATCAGCAGCTTATATTCATACTTACAATACACTTCTCCAAATCTTTAAAGGTCAAAACACTGGTTAGGCTCCTACTCTGTAGATCAGACCCTCTCACTGAGCAGGGCTGTTAAGACTGCCTGAGCATGTTGAGAAATGTTCAGTGCTGTACCAGAGAACACATGGGCGTGGCTGGCTAGTTGGTGAGAGCATGTTTCTACATGTGTAACTATGTGCAGAGATGCACGCAGAGGACACATGGCCGTGACTGGCTAGTTTTCAAGAGCCTGTTTCCACATGTGTAATATCTGCAGAGGTGCACACATAACAGAGGTGGAAAACATCATTTCAATCCTGCACTACATGAACTTGACATCCCACTTCATGTGTGCTATACTTTGTCTTGAATATGATGTCTTATGTGTAGCCCTATATTTGTACGCTATTATTTGTACAATATGTTGATACAAACATTACAAGAGACAACTATCAACATTCAACTACGCATTTTTGTCTCTACTGTACAGTAGCCTATGTGTATATTACAGTTTTACTGTTGATTGTATGACTTTTTTTTACCAGCTACCACCTACTGTACCATCCAAACTCGTTGTTTATGCAAGGATGGGTGACAGACAGAACTACAGACTAATCATCTGTCTGAATATTGCCCCTGCTGGGTCACAGGCAGAACTACAGGTCAAACTAATCATTGGTGGGTCAGATCAAGAACTACAGGTCAAACTGCTAATTCAGTGGTTCTTAACCTTCTTAACAAATGCCCCTTTAGGTCCTCATGACACCCCTTATCCCCCTTATGGGTGACAGGCAGAACTACAGACTTCACCAGGGGTAGGCAATTAGGTTATAAGTGACCTTGGCCAAAATAATTGCCTACCCCTGGTATAGTCTGCAGTTCTGAGTTTGACCTGTAGTTCTGCCTGTGGGGGCAATATTCAGGCTTATGATTAGTGTAATCTGCAGTTCTGTCTGTCACCCATCCTTGCATACACAAGGAGTTTGGAAGGTAGGTGGTCGTTTGAAAAAAAAAAAAAAAAAAGTCATACAATCAGTAGACAAACTGAAAACAATTTTGCAGACTACACATGCGAGGTATCAAAATATCTGTAGTCCTAACGTAGATGCTCAAGAAACTATTCTTATTTGTACAGCTGGGTATTTGGTGCTCTTATGTGTAGCCCTATATTTGTACGCTATTATTTGTATAATATGTCTGTACTGTATAGTATGCTATGTGTATATTATAGATTGTATGACTTTTTTTTAACCAGCTACCACCTACCATCCAAACTCCTTGTGTATGCAAGGATGGGTGACAGACAGAACTACAGACTACACCAGGGGTAGGCAATTATTTTGGCCAAGGTCACTTATAACCTACAAAGTTGGTCACTCATAACCTAACTACAGACTAATTATAAGTCTGAATATTGCCCCCTGCTGGGTCACAGGCAGATCTACAGGTCAAACTAATCATTGGTGGGTCAGATCAAGAACTACAGGTCAAACTGCTTATTGTTCTGAATATTGCCTGCTGGTTGGTCAGATCACGAACGGGTCAAACTGCTCACTGTGCTGAATAATGCCCCCTGGTGGAGCAGAGAAAGAACTACAGGTCAAACTGTTTGTTGTTCTGACAGAGAGCAGAGAGCCAGAGATCCCTCATTAGGGAGATACATCATGAGGACCCACTTCCTGAGTCATGAGGGACATGCCCAATATGCAAGATCTGATATCACCAAGTATTTAAGAGTCCAGAATCAACATCAAATGTTTGGCCTGAATCAATGTACCTTGATCCTAACCCATTCATCCAGGGCAACAAGTTTGACATTGATCCCGGACTCTTAATATGGTAGATAGGCAGCACTTCCACGACTATCTCCCTTTATGGGGATTTTTTTTTTTTTTTAGATATTTTCTTATTTTTTGTGACTGAAATGGACAGGGGGCTTTGGAGATCACAATACTGTAAGGCAGATGGTTCTGCCATATCAAGGGCTGATGACCATCCCCCATATTTGGATAAGCCACACTGTCTCTGCATTCCTATCTCCCACTGTGTCTTATCTTCACTACCTGTCCCCTACAGTTTCACCCTCTGCTTTCTTACGGGAAAGTCACTCTGAAGACAGACAAAGGGACAATGTATATAATTACTGTATGAATTTACAGAATGCAATGTGTGTCATGTTTGGTCTCATTTTGATGGTCTAAGTCTAAATGATTTAATGGTCTCAGTCTCATCAAGAAATAGCATAGTCCTAATATGTTTATCAGGAATCTAGGATTCCTGGTCTTTTCAGGATAGCTTCCCCCATCTCTGCATCGACCATTTGGCATTGTCTTTTATCAGTAAGAACAACACAAAGGAAAGCATGGGTATTTAAGGCAAGGTGAGAATATGCTCTAGGAGACTCTCTGTAGCAGAACTCCCATCCAGCAGCTTGCTGTTGGATGTAGCCATTCCTCTCTTAGGCCAGGCAGGCTGTGTTTATTCTCTGACTGTTAATGTTAATGTTTTATGTTACTCACTTAGTTGGTTTTCTATCTGTAACTGAATTCAAGTTATCTTTGGATAATAAAATACAATCTGATCCACATTGGTCTAAGCTGAACTGATTACTGAGACGTAGTTCTGTAAGGTGTGGTGTAGCCACAATATGACTGAACTGTTATACTGTATTTTGACATTTGACTAATAGACGTTCAAGCCGACACGCAAGTAGGACAATCCACTGTGTGCTCAGGACAATAGTTGATAGTCATTAGGTCTTTGTCTATAGAGCAGGCACCGTACTCAGACTTAGTCCATTATTGGTAAGCGAGACATTTGGCATGGTGAGATCTTAAGATTATACTAGTGAGTAACGCTAAATACCCTTCTACAATTCATGTGTCTAATCAACTATATTAATGGAGTCAGATATGGTCAATGTTACTAGTTGCAACACTCTCTCAGCGTAGCACTGGAAATACCGAACATGCATAGCGAGAATAGGCCACAGGTCCTCCTGTTGTGTTTCCTTCTTTCCTTACTCGCTAACTCCTTACAATACCATGTCCAAAATGTACATCAATTACATTAATGTCAAGACTATATGACCCTCCATTCCTAGAAAATAAACTTTTAATCATATGCATCAAGTTTTTCTCTCTTTTTAGATCATGTCAATATCAGAAAATACTTCAATCAATCTGTCAATATCATACAATACTTCTATCTACAAGTCAAACCTCTAATTATGAGGATCAAGGTCACCCCCGGAGCCACGTTGGTGAGGGTGAATGTGGACTCGGCCTGGTCCTGCTCGTAATTGTAGCCATTGGGGTAGACGTGACCTCTGTCATACTCCCAGCCCAGATAGTCCTCGTTTAAAGCCTGCTTGGCCCCAAACACAGTCCTCTCATCAGCCATCAAAACACACACACACACACACACACACACACAAACACAGTCCTCTCATCAGCCATCAAAACACACACACACACACACACACACACACACACACACACACACACATACACACACACACACAGTCCTCTCATCAGCCATCTCTGACACATTGTCAAGCTGCAGGTCACATAACACACAGCAGAGGGCAGGAGAGAGTCAGAATAGGTCAACACACACACACACACACACACACACACACACACACACACACACACACACACAAACACACACACCCCTCTCATCAGCCATCTCTGACACATTGTCAAGCTGCAGGTCACATAATACACAGCAGAGGGTAGGAGAGAGTCAGAATAGGTCAACACACACACACACACACACACACACACACACACACACACACAGTCCTCTCATCAGCCATCTCTGACACATCGTCAAGCTGCAGGTCACATAACACACAGCAGAGGGCAGGAGAGAGTCAGAATAGGTCAAGACACACACACACACACACACACACACACACACACAGTCCTCTCATCAGCCATCTCTGACACATCGTCAAGCTGCAGGTCACATAACACACAGCAGAGGGCAGGAGAGAGTCAGAATAGGTCAAGAGACACACACACACACACACACACACACACACACACACACACAGCACACTCAGCAGCCATTTCTGAAAGAGACACACACATACACACACACACACACACACAAACACACATACCAAAGGGCAGCACAGAGTCAGATATAAATCAAGACATGCCTGTCATGCTCACTCTCTCGCTTGTAAACTTCTAAACGATTCATCATGAAATTCTTATTCTCTCTCTCTCTCTCTCTCTCTCTTTCTCTCACACAGACACACACACACACACACACACACACACACACAAACAGGTACTAGACCAACCTGGGGCTCGATCATGAAGTTATTCTTCCTCTCCACGTGCTTGTGAGCTTTAAACAGGAACGCTGAGTAGACAGGGATCCTGTTGTGGGTGTCGTAGAGCGTGGCGAACCTGTAGATATTCTTGTACTTCTGACAGATCTGCTGGTACCTGTCTGGGTGATTCTGGTCTGTCAGCACAGTAGGAGGGATGTTGGCCATGAAGAACTGAGGGCAAGACTTAGCAAAGGACTCAACCACCTCCCCCTCCACCAATGAGATGAGATTCAGCAGCACCAGCGGACCAATCAGCTTCATGATGATGATGATGATGATGATGAAGATCAGTCTTCTCTGTCAGCTCAGGAGGAGAGTGAGGAGAGCAGCTCAGAGTGCTGACTTAAATACTCACCAGGCACACACACACACACACACACACAGAGAGAGAGAGAGAGAGAGAGAGAGAGAGAGAGAGAGAGAGAGAGAGGTACAGTACATACTCAAAATCACATTTCTGAAGAACTATTACTCAAACACACACGCACACACACACACACACACACGCACACAGAAAATCAAATAAATATTCACACAGGTTCTGTGATTCTTTCTCCTTCAGCTAAGTACAGAACAGTCAATACTCAAACTTGCCTCAATACCAAAGAAAATGTTACTTCAGAACACAAACACTCACACTATGCATACTTCAATTTTCCTGGTGAACCGTAGCCTGTAAGTAACAGGCTTCTGGCACACTGCCCTTTCACGCCTCTCCGCAGGCGTGGTTTAGTCAAAAGATGCTTGCACGTGGTTGGAGCAACCTCATATGAATGACATGACACTTCGACCACTCACGTTGAAGCTTTGTGACGTTGGACGTATCGCTCACATAAGCGCCGCCAGGTCGGGAACCAAAACGGAAACGTCATACCCACTGAAATCCCTCCCTACGATCCTGATTCGTCGTGCTGCCCCGGTTATTTCGAAAACGAAGGAGGAGAGCGAATCACTGGTGTACCAGAAGCCTGTTACTTACAGGCTACGGTTCACCAGGAAATACTTCAATCATTTCCAAAAGAAATCTCTCTCTCTCTCTCTCTCTCTCTGTCACACAAACATACATGCACACGTCATTCCTTTGCCAAAGAAATCTCTCTCTCTCTCTCTCTCTCTCTCTCTCTCTCTCTCTGTCACACAAACATACATGCACACGTCATTCTTTTGCCAAAGAAATCTCTCTCTCTCTCTCTCTCTCTCTCTCTGTCACACAAACATACATGCACACGTCATTCCTTTGCCAAAGAAATCTCTCTCTCTCTCTCTTTCTCTCTCTCTCTCTCTGACTTCACCAGAATAAAAAGGCCTGAAGACCCATTTCTGGTAATTATCTACAGCTCAACCTCTCTCTCTCTGCCTCTCTCTCTCTCTCTCTCTCCCCTTCAGAGAGTCAGAATAGGTCCACACACACACACACACACACACACACACACACACACACACAGAGACACACACATTTAGATGCCAAAGCAAACAAATTCTAGCTACAGTTAAACAGAACAGACACACACACACACACACACACACACACACACACACAATCTATTATGACTCTCTTCTGCCCTCTTGTGTGTCTGATGTGAATTGCAGCTAGATGTAGCACCCACTGCATGGAATGCAGCCATGAACACTGAAGCACTAAGAACCCAACTGTATTTGTCCAACCCAGTGGACCAGTGGCCGTTCATCAGGCTCTTGATCAAGACTATAGTAGTCTGAATAATCCGATCCAATGATATATATATAGTAGTTGGAATAATCCATTTTGTTAGGAGAGGGGTCACCTGTATCCCCACTGCCAAAACTGAGATCAGGACCAGGCTGACTCTGCCTTCACTCTCACCAGTTCTGAACCCTCAGGCTCCAGACAACACACACACACACACACGCACACACACACACACACACACACACACACACACACACACACACACACACACACACACACACACACACACACACAGACAGAGGCGCCGCTAGGGGGAAGGTTAGGACGATTCTAAGGGCCCAGCACTGACAAGGGGGCCCTTTCAGGGCTGTTAGAATTACTTTAACAGAATTGGCTTGAGAAGACTTTTGAAATGAAATATTTCATTGTATTTGTTCAATTAAGCAAATTAAACATTGTTGTGATATTCTATAATATTTCCCACAAATATTTTTTTATATAGTCGTTTCACCCCTCTCCCTTTTTACCAAATGGTATGGTCCGAATCGTTCAGCGGTACACCTTCAAATGCTCCTGCTCCGACAACGCTGCTCAGCTTCAAGGTGTTCAGTCAGTTGCAACTGCTGGTGAGCATTGTTTGCCAAGTGTGGAAACAAGTTGCTAAATTAGACTTATGGTGTTGATGACACAACAGCAGAAATTTAAGAGCGAACGGCACACGCATTTTAAAATGAGAGGCGATCTCGCGGTGGGTGCGCATATGTCCAAATTCACCAGTAGCCTACTTCTCGATTTAATAACTCTGAGAGTTTTTCTCTCTCAAATGCTGTACATATCTTTTTAATGTACTTTGCAAGGGCTACATAACCGTGGTGATTACTAGTTGCGGTAATGGACGGTTTACAAATGAATTAATTGTGAAGACAGTTGTATTGTTGAAACAGTTCTACATTGTGATCATGAGGTATGCTATCAAATAACTACATTTCTAAAACTGTGGAAGCCATAGGCATCTATTCATTTGTAAGCCTAGAGTGTGAGGGGGGTTTGCAACTAATAACACCACTGCACCAGTCACAGCTGTTTTTGTAGTCAAGCTGATGTAGCTTGTAGGCAGATAAGTGAAATGGACAGAGAATTCCCTGTGCTATTTAGGCTACTCCTGCAGATTATGAATTTCAAGTTGGTCTATAGGCTATGTCTTCCAATGATAGGCTACTTTCCACAAAACAATTTACATGACAACTGAAATTGAAAATGTAACTATAAATGCCTCATTTTACAGAGGTGTGCAGTGAAACAAGTCACACATTTTACAATTGACTGCATATTGGGTTCAATTGTTAAAAAAAAAAAAAAAAAAAAAGATTCCAATGTCTGACTGACAACTAACCAACTTGGATAAAAACATCTGCTAAATGCATAAATATTAATGAAAATGTAAACTACAAGAGTTGGTCAGGGCCATTGTCAGTAGCCTATAATTGCCAGTATTAGCCTACCTCACGGAGCACTGTAATGACATGCAATGGAATTAGCTAAGCCATGGAATTAATTGCAACAGGCTATGTGATCTTAGAAAATATTAAAATGCACCAGAATGCAGGGAACGGCTATGAGTTCTCAAAACATTTCATGGGGGAGACCCCCAGACCCCCCTACTCTCTAACAGTTGCTCATTAAAGGAAGGAAACCATGGATTATTCTTTATAGTAACCAATAGGTTAATTTTCACAGTTGTTGATTTAAAATGTTAAAATGTTAAAATGTAGTTCATCACATGCAGCATACCTAGTGATGCAAGTTATGCTACAAGTAAGGAATTGGCATCAGGTCAATAAAAGTGTTCAGTGCCAGCCAAATATAACTTCACTTGCGCTTGAAAATTTCACTATTACACATATATCCATAGGTTGGTGAGGGGGCCCTAAATTCTAATCTTTCATGGGGCCCAAAATTTCTGGCGGCGCCCCTGCACACACAGCCAAAACTGTGATCAGGACCAGGCTGTCTCCACCTTCACTCTCACCAATTCTGCCCCTCAGGCTCCAAACAACAACCTCCAGTGGTTCCACCAAGTGGAGAGAAATACTGATGGCCAATATTAACACGAGGTGTTTGACTAATGCACAACAAACACCAGAAGCCTACAGTATGTGGTGACTGGAGTTACACACACACACACACACACACACACACACATACACACACACACACACACACACACACACACACACACACACACACACAGCCAAAACTGTGATCAGACCCAGGCTGACTCCACCTTCACTCTCACCAGTTCTGCCCCTCAGGCTCCAGACAACAACATCCAGCGGTTCCACCAAGCTGAGAAAATACTGATAGCCAATATTAACACGAGGTGTTTGACTAATGCACAACAAATACCAGAAGCCTACAGTATGTGGTGACTGGAGTTATTCCTTCAGCAAACAATGGGTCTCATTCACCAACCATTCTTACCAAGAAATTTGCTCTTAAATCACATTTACGCAGTTTTTAAGAAGATTTGTATTCACCAATGTAGGGTTTTTCAATGGGATCTTAGAATAGAAGATTTGTATTCACCAATGTAGGTTTTTCAATGGGATCTTAGAATAGAAGATTTGTATTCACCAATGTAGGGTTTTCAATGGGATCTTAGAATAGAAGATGGATGTGGGTTGGCCATACCCTTCGCAAACCTGCAACGAACACAGCAAGAATCCACAAGGGAGAAGGAGGAGGGGCAGGCCAAGAAACAGCTGGAGCCGTGACTTAGAGGCAGATGTGAAGAGGTCTGGCTATACATGAGGACAACTGGAAAAGATGGCCCAGGATCGAAATGACTGGAGAGCACTTGTTCGTGGCCTATGCTCAAAGTTGGGCGGTAGGCGTAAATAAGTAAGTAAATAATGGGATCTTAAGAACAAATTTAAGAAAATTCTTAATTAATAAGATATTGGTGAATGAGGTCCAATGTTGTTAATGGCAGAGTGAACATCCCCAGTCAGTCAATATAGGTAACTGGGGTTATTTCTTTAGAAAACCATGTTCTTAATGGCAGAGTGAACATCCCCACTCAGTCAATATAGGTAACTGGGGTTATTTCTTCAGAAAACAGTGTCCTCAATGGCAGAGTGAACATCCCCAGTCAGTCAATATAGGTAACTGGGGTTATTTCTTCAGAAAACAGTGTCCTCAATGGCAGAGTGAACATCCCCACTCAGTCAATATAGGTAACTGGGGTTATTTCTTCAGAAAACAGTGTCCTCAATGGCAGAGTGAACATCCCCAGTCAGTCAATATAGGTAACTGGGGTTATTTCTTCAGAAAACAGTGTCCTCAATGGCAGAGTGAACATCCCCACCCAGTCAATATAGGACAGTTCTCTGCTGTGTAGATAACACCAACCAGAACAGTTTTATCTCAGAGGGGTTCTATACGTGTTTCAGATGACTGGGTTTGGGGATGGGGTGCCTATGGGACACCTATGGAACAGCTCCAGATCCAGCGGGGTTCTATACGTGTTTCAGATGACTGGGTTTGGGGATGGGGTGCCTATGGGACACCTATGGGACAGCTCCAGCTCCAGAGGGGTTCTATACGTGTTTCAGATGACTGGGTTTGGGGATGGGGTGCCTATGGGACAGCTCCAGAGGGGTTCTATACGTGTTTCAGATGACTGGGTTTGGGGATGGGGTGCCTATGGGACAGCTCCAGCTCCAGAGGGGTTCTATACGTGTTTCAGATGAGTGGGTTTGTTTGGGGATGGGGTGCCTATGGGACACCTATGGGACAGCTCCAGAGGGGTTCTATACATGTTTCAGATGACTGGGTTTGGGGATGGGGTGCCTATGGGACACCTATGGGACAGCTCCAGCT
>JAODXP020003288.1:20000-31874 GCA_027497455.2 Sardinella longiceps
AGACAGTAATAGAAGAGAGGAGTGAGTAGAAGAGAGACAAAAGAAAGAATGACAGATGAAGGAGATTAATGTGTGTGTGTGTGTGTGTGTGTGTGTGTGTGTGTGTGTGTGTGTGTGTGTGTGTGTGTGAGAGAGAGAGGAGAGAGAGAGAGAGAGAGAGAGAGAGAGAGAGAGAGAGAGAGAGAGAGAGAGTGTGTATGTGTGTGGGAGAGAGAAGAGTGTGTGTAGGGGGAGGAAGAGTGTGTGTGTGTGTGTGTATGTGTGTGTGGGAGAGAAAAAGAGGAGAGACAAATGAAGCTGAAGGGAAGAAACAAACAGGGGATGAGAGAGAGAGAGAGAGAGAGAGAGAGAGAGAGAGGGAGAGAGAGAGAGAGAGACATAGAGGCAGAAAACTGCGTAACAGAGGAGGGATGAAGGATATAAAGCGCAGACACACACACACACACACACACACACACACACATAAGCACGCACACACACACACACACACACACACACACACACATACACACAGACAGCTGTGTATAATCAGGTGTGTGAATCTCTTCTCCTGCAGGATTAAGGAGGTCATGTGATCTGGCACAGGAACACTGAGGAGTCATACCAAACATAAAACCCAGGGTAGAGGGGCTCAGTGAATGTGGAGTGGAACGTGTGCAGGTGTGTGAGTGTGTCAGAGGAGACGCTGTAGAAGGACAGAGTGCCTGCTGGCCAGTCCAGGTACACTCCTACTCTGCTGGAGCTGGAGGAGGGGGCAGGTATGGCAGTCTTCTTCTTATTGTGCCAGGCAGAGTATCTGTTACCAGAGCATTCTAGAACCCAGGACTTGGCATTCCGTCCAAACCAACTGTCATAATCACCTCCTTTCCTCTGGATGCTTTTATATGCCACTGCTATATAAACCCTATTACCACTCCACTCAGCCTCCCAGTAGCAGCGTCCAGACAGACCCTCTCTACACAGCACCTGCCACCAGTAGTCAAATCTCTCTGGGTGGTCAGGATACGGCTGCTCCTCTCTCACATACGTCACCTTTCTGTTCCCCTCTGAGAGAGAGAGATTTCTCTTTGCTGTGTTTGGGTCCAGTTTGAGCTCACAGGCATCTGCACACAAGAGGAGAGGAGAGAGGAGAGAACATCATCATCAGAACATGGAGGAGAGAAGGGCATGTTCACAACACACACACACACACACACACACACACATACACAGTTGTAAGAAACAGCAGAGACACCAGAGGGAGGGAAGGCACGCACACGCACACACACACACACACACACAGTATCAATGTGATGTCATCATGGGAAACACTGGGAGCAGAGAAACCAGGGGGAGGGAGGGGACACACACACACACACACCAGCATATGCTTTTTACTAATTAGAGCTACACAATTGCAGCTTAGAAGGGTGATTTTTATCTTGGGCTAGATGTGCGGAGGGCGCTGTTGCTTACAAACAAAAAAGGTTGATTCAATGGTAAAAATGAACAGGATTTTTGCCAGACACAGGTGGCAACCCTAGTTCTCGGCCTCTACGCACCTTCGGCATAGATTGACACTAGTAGAGAGGACGCGCAACAATTGACTGGTTTGGCAACCCTGGATTCAGGGCTGGTAACGGTGTGATTTCGTCTGAAAATCTGGCACCTTATTGAACGAAATTATAAAGAGTGAACATACCGTTCAGACACCAGAATGAATGCGTTCACAGTATTGTTCATTAGTATAGTATAGTTTACTTTATTTGATATGGACATAGCAATTACATTGGACAAAACCAGATGCATTGTTTAAGTGTTTTAGCACAGGTGCTAATTCTCAACACCAGTCCATTGGCAGCTTTTCAGAGGGAAAAAAAAAACACATAAACAAACAAAAAAAAACACAGCCAAAAGAAAAAAGTAAAATAAAATAAAATAAAAAATATATTATATTCATATAAGAGAATAGGCAAATGAGGAAAAAAAGGAGAAAAGACTAGTTTAAAAAATAGACAATTAATGTAGGCATTGTTGTTTAGACTTTAGCCATATTTTAAGTCTTTTACTAAATACATTCTTGCTAGTCTCTAGTTTTAATTCAGTTGGTAAGGAGTTCCAGAGTTTGGCCCCCTTTACAGAGATAGCTGTCTGACAGAAGGATGTCTTTCATCTTGGGATAAGACAGTCACCACAGGTAGATGCTCTTGTGGTTGCTCTATTTGAGCTTTGACATCTAGTAGCCATTTTAGAAAACAGACTAGACACATGATTGTGTAGACATTTAAAAAAGAAAGTAAGATTGCTGAAATGTATAAAATTTTCAAAGGTGAGAAGGTTATATTTTCTTAAAATGTGACAGTGATGCCATTTCATTGGTTTCTGGTCTAATATTTTTATTGCTTGCTTGTATATCAAGACTATAGGTTTTATTGTGGTCGGGGAAGCCTGTGACCATGATGTAATACAGTATGAGAGATGAGACAGAATCATAGCATGTATGTATAGCTTTGCAGCTTGGTGTGACAAATTCCTTCGAATAAAGCGAAAACAATTTAGGTTTGGTCTGACCTTATTACAGATGTACTTAACCTGACTTTCAAATTTTAGGTGTCTATCCAGGATAATGCTTAAGTGCTTCACTTTAGTTACTGCTTCAGTAATACAGTGGAATCCGCTTATAGTGGTCACGTTGGGCCGGGCCAATCTGAACACTATAAGCGGTTGATTACTAAAACCGAATTTACCTTTATTTCACTTATTTTTATGCAGAATTCAATGAGAACAATGAAATGAAACAGATACAGTAGCTTCCACATTTATGGAATTTTATTACAGTACCGTATCATTCAAATTTAATAGGCCTATAGGCCTACATGTAACAGTCCATACTGCGCTGTGCGCAGACATAACTCTGGTACGTAATTTATAGGCTATGTGCCGTGTGTCGGCTCTGCAGCCAGTGCTTTTTTTTGACAAGACTGAAAATAAAGTTTGAAACAAATGCATAACCACATCACAGTGTTGCGCAGTGCGCGGGCATAACTCAAATAGCCTACAGTAGGCCTATGTACAGTAACTTATTCTGTGCGTCGGCTCTGCTATGCTGCCGGTGCATTTTTTTAAAAACATGTCTGAAAATAGATTTTGAAACAAGCTGTTTTCATTGAACAACAACAACAACATAGACGACAACTGCGAGTGTTGAGTTGTTCATGTTATGGGCGGAGCAGTTGTCCACAAGCAGCAGAATACGCTTCTTCTCTTGGCCCAGTTTGCGATCCCAGTCCTTTAACCACTCCACAAAGAGAGCCCCGGTCATCCAAGCATTAGCATTGGCTGCGTAACGAACAGGCAGTGTGCGTACGTGTTTGAAGCAGCGGGGGTTCTGACTTTTTCCGATGACAAAAAGTTCCTTCTTTTCTCCTGCGGCAGAGCAGGCGAACAAAGCCGTAATTTGTAATTTTAAAATTATTTTTGCACATGTTTACATTCATAAAATGGCCAAAAATGAACATTATAAGCGGATTTCTTGATTACTATAAGCAAATTATTTAAACAGCATTTGTATAGAAATGATTCTGTCCCAAGCCTTTTGATCTATATAAGCGGCTGATTACTATATCCGTGACCACTATAAGCGGATTCCACTGTATCTTCTTTGATTTTGACCACAAAAGTGTCATGATCAGGTCTGTTATGTATGGAGAAGCATATGGACACCGTTGTTTTAACATTAAGAGTCAAATGAGATATTTCAAGCCATTTAGAGACATTTAGTAATGCATGTGTCAGATGCTTGCCTGCCAGTGTAGGTGTTTTAGTGGACACATAAATAATGGTGTCATCAGCATACATCTGACAATTGACACCTGGACAGCAGCTTGGTAAGTCATTTATATATAGTGAGAATAGCACCGGGCCAAGTACAGACCCTTGTGGTATACCCATGCTATTTGGACGTGTATCGGATTTAACCCCATTGACCCTGACACACTGCTGCCTCCCTTCCAAATATGATTTAAACCATTTCAGTGCTCCAGGTGACATTTTAAATTGAGTTAACTTGTTTAGTAGGACACTATGATTCACAGTATCAAAGGCCTTTTTTAAGTCCAAGAACACTGCCCCTACAACATGTCCTTTGTCCAGAGAGGCTTTGATCTTCTTAATCAAGTAACAGTTTGCTAATTCTGTTGAGCACTTTTGTCTAAAACCAAACTGTTGTGGATAAAGCAGTTGGTTTGAGCAATAATACCTTCGTTCAGTTCAAATTCACCAAATACCTTCGTTCAGTTCAAATTCACCAAAATTATGAACTAGTTTGTGAACTTTCGTTAAGGCCAATTGACAAGTAAACATCAACTTCCTCCAAAGGAGGACTGACAGTTGTGCAAAGTGGGCAGGGGCTATACCACAACATCAGGGCATACCTGCCCACCTGTGGGTAAGTGTGTGGCTCTCAAATCAGCATCTATAGACACATGAAATGGTGTGTGTGTGTGTGTGTGTGTGTGTGTGTGTGTGTGTATTTGTGTGTGTGTGTCTGTGTCGCACTCTGTGAATGTTCCAGTTTGAGTGTGAAGTTAAAGTGTGTATGACATGAACCCATTCTATCTTCTATTTTATCTATTCTATCTCAACATGTGTCACCAAACACAAACACCACATCACAATCGATTCCCAATCAGCAGAGTTGTGTTTCTCTGTCTGAGTGTGACAGTACTTGTATGTTATAGCTATAGTTACACCCCTGGTGTGTGTGTTGAATAGAATAGAGGGGCTGTGTATGCAGATGTTTTACTATTGAGATCTGACATCTTATACCCAGACCACAGAAACACACACCAGTGTCTCCAGTAGACAGCAGCTGTGTGTCTATGAAAAGTGGTCCCCATCAACGGTGTGTGGATTTCGGGAAGAAGCTGTTCTAGAGGGTGCTACTGTGTGTGAGTGTGTGTGCAAGTGTGAATGTGTGTACATGTGGTTGGTGCTGCAGCAAGCAGACCAATAAAACAGAGCCCCAATGAGGTGGTGTGTTGCCCTGTAGTGGAGTCTGCTTAGTCTTTCTCACTTCCAGCTGCAGCTGCCATCTAGTTCCTTAGTGTGAAAAGAAGGGCAGAGTGTGTATGGCCCTTCCTGATGGTTTTACACTTCTGCAGGTCAAGACTCCCACAGTGCCTAACCACGGCACACCATGGGCAACTGGGTACCTTGTGGCCCCAGGCTGGACTGTGGGATCTCAGAGCAGATTGGAGCCCCAGAGGTACAGGTGCATGACCCACTGGCATGTGGACACACTCTACCACTGACCATTCCCATCACCTGCTGCCTTGTACGTTGGGCCTTTTGAGGCAAAGGCTGGGACTGAGAGAACATTCTAAGGGAACATGAAATCCATACTGTACAACAAGCTGATTCGATCTGCAGGTCAACTTGACATCCGGTAATGTATCCTATTCTGTAGGACTGTGCCAATGAGAACTCACACAGCAGTTCTTCATGGGACACCACCACTCTCATCATGGGATGATTACCAACTAAATGAGGTCATGAGAATAATAAATTCAATAACATCCCCAACATTGCTCCATGTCAGTCACACCCACACACCTCTGAAGAGAGTATATGGAACACAAACTGCACAAACAACTAAACACTCCACTAAATGGAGAGGAGAATTTTAAACTCAAAAAAGACTATGAGCAAATCTGCCAAGAGGAGGTCACATACTAAATGACCCAGCAATTCCCCTCCCAGTGTTTGAGTCATAAACACAAATCCAATGGCTAGTGGCCAACAGGCTAAGATCAGGACACAGCAAAACAGCAGCTAACATGCACCTGCACCACTGGGATTCTGAGTCTTCTCTCTGTCTGGCCTGCCATGAAGAAACACAAGACACACACCATCTTGTCCTCTGTCTGGCCTGCCATGAAGAAACAAAAGACACAGACCATCTTGTCCTTTCCCTGGTCTGCCATGAAGAAACACAAGACACACACCATCTTGTCCTTTCTCTGGTCTGCCATGAAGCAGGGGACTCCTTCACATCTTGGGTCAGTGAACTCACAATGGAAATCTACAGGTAGTCTACTACACCACTACCACTGGATACAGAGAACTGATGAAATGTCTCCCTCTCTCTCTCTCTCTCTCTCTCTCTCTCTCTCTCACACACACACACGCACACATGCACACACACGTATGCACACACATGCACGCACACACACACAGTAGTATTGACAGTCAACGCCATTGTGAACACTGGAGGTAACAGACCACGGCCATGCCCGTGCTGCCCATGCGCAAAGTTCCAAAGCTGGAAATGACGCATGGACTCACGTTGAATCTCTTTGCAAAAACAGTAGTCCTTCAGTCCAGGCGGTGGTGATAATGCACCTAGTTTGTTTGCCATACAACACGAGGAAGAAAGTTCTGTCGAGAACGTGCCTGAAGTTTCATAGCATTCATGATAGGGCTGGGCGATATGGCAAAAAAATCACGATTTATTTTCCCATATTGAACGATCTCGATTTTTAATCACGATCATGAATGATATGATGTAAGACGATAGAAATGCGTGTGTCTTCATAAATACCCGAAACGACGGCTAAGTTCTCTCTGGTTAGGCTTGCCTCACAGCGGTGAACCTTTACCGTGGGCTACAGCGAAGGTTGTGCTCAACATTATGCCGTGCCCACATTGAGGCTGCAAGTCCGCAGCTGGGGGTACTTGGAGAAGTCGGATTGTTAGTAGCAGTAGGCGCGCACCTTTCCAACTGCATGTAACGCATGTGATCGAGAAAATATGCCCTCAGCTGATCACCGTGATCGAACTTAATTTGATCACGATCCCTAATTGAGATCGCATAATCTCCCAGCCCTAATTCATGACAGTACAATTTTTTTCACAAGCTTCTCAACAAATAAGCAAAGTGTAACCAAAGATCATGAAATATTGGTTTTTCTCTCACTGGAGAAATAGCATTTCGCATGTAGGCTACCTGCCCATCAACTTATATGTGCATGAGTGCTTCCGTGGTCCATACTTAAATATGGCGATGCTAAAGTGCTGCCGCTAATCTGCACGTTCTTGACCCCTGGCTACGTCACATCCTCTAGAGCAGCCAGCAGTCCAGATTGGTTCAGTTAGAGAATATTGGGCTTGAAATCGCTCTGAATGGCTTCAACATCAGATCGTTGCTCGGAAGTGCCTTAAAGTTACGTAGCGCATCAGCCGACGTGAGTGAGGTAAGTCTGGAGCCACAAAAATCTAAAAGTCTTATATAAGGCAACATAGACTGTCAATACATATGAATGAGTAGGCTACAAAATGAACATTCATGATTAAATGTTTATTTTCCCTGCAGTGCATCCCGGAGAGAATTATGCACCACGTGACTACTGATGCACTTGTACGATAGGCCTATTGCTGCTTCAAGTTTAGCCTAATTTCCATTACAATATTAACATGTGTTAGCCTATGTTTTGTTGCATTGATTAAATTATAGATATACATGAAGAAATACATATTTTTGGTGTCATCATTTTTCATTCTCCATAACAACAAAGTGCATAGCCTCAGGCTATTTTCAGACTGTATAGAAATTAAATGTTCTCTTCCAACGTCAATAACAACAGAACTCACTGTTCAATAACAATCAACAGAGCGCAAAAAGCAGCAGACTGACGTTAAAACGCAGCTTGCAATTATAAAAATAAAACGGCAGCCTTTTGAAAATGTAAGTGAAATGCCAAGTTAGTAGCCTAAGTCAGTACAAATGAGAAAAATAAATAAAACAATATTTTAATTCTCTCCCTTACCCAGCGTCAGACATTAAATAAATTGGTTACAATCTCAAATGAGTAACACTGCCTGCAATTAAAAGGCAGCTTGCTTAAAAATTCAGTCAGTCGAAATTAAAACAACTTTTGAGGGACTATGCTCATTACTTCTTACTCATTGAAACTAAGGAGAGGAATGTAAGTGTAAAATGTAAACTGTGCCCTGGTAAGAAAGTTCTGTCCACTGCCGTTAATTCAACTGCTAACCTTTCCAAGCATTTGAAAGTTGCCTAAAGCATGCTAACGTGGAGCTTATAGCTCAAGATCCCCGGGGAACTGATGATTCAAGCTAGTTTTGTGCGGAGTTGTTTTTGTTGCCTCACAGCTGTAGGCCTTTTCTGTTGGAATGAGATTAGGCATGTTTAATTTTGAGAGACATGCAGGGGCGTCACCAGCTTTTGTAATGTGGGGGGGACCAACTGGCGGGGGGTCTGGAGGTTCTCCCCCAGAAAATTTTTAATATATTAGATGCAATTTCCAGCATTCTGATGTATTTTTAATAGAAAATGTTGCCAACAAAAATCAACACTTTTCACAATTATTTGCCTGCATGTTGAGCCTGCCTCTGACTCACTCTCATTGAGATTGAGATGGATTGACTATTGGTCATTTTCCCAATCAACAATAGCATATTTTCTATGCTCCGCCCCCTGAACTTATTTAGCCTACTGTAAATCAATTTACACTACACCTTGTGTTGCAATGCAAAAGTAATTCTGTACATTACTTGTTATGACCAATGGGTACCAATGTATGACCATGTAAAGTAAAATAAGCACTAGAACTTCTTCCCAGAAAATGTGTCTCATAGGTTAGAAAGCATGCCTGCCCTGAAAGACATAGCCTATGCCTGTTCCTAACACTGCGTAGCTATGTTTTTTTTTGTTTTATTTAAGTTACCATCTCGGCAAATCCTTGTTTGTGATTCTTTTTTGCCAAGTTACCACACCTTGTAATTGTCAGGCCTCCATAATAGTCTGACAGTTCTCTGACATTTGTCTAAATATCCAAATCCATAAGCACTTGATTGTTGTCTATTGAAGGGATGACTATTGACGTTGTGCAGATTGCGCAAAGACTAGGCAATTTAATGCATTTTACTGAATGGGGGCATGTTAGCTTCTTTATAAATTGCAAATTACTGAGCATAAGATGCATAAGATTCTCCTCGAGTGAAGTCTAGAGCGCATTTGTGGGTTTACGTGCGCTTAGATCAATAAGGCAAAAAAGTTGACTTCATGCTGCAGGTAAGATATTTTCTTCTTGGCTTCACTCCGCAGCTGTGAATTAGTCTATTCCTATAATTGCAGACTTTTAACTGTCGAAATGTGCACGGATTTAGATGAAACTTTGGTATTGATTGTTGATTCGCAACATCTGGAATTTGTGCTACGTACGTGCAGGGGCGCTTTAACACCTACGGAGGCCCCCGGGCTATAGAGTTTTTGGGAGCCCCCTCCCTCCTTCCCCTGCGCAGAAAGCAACACGCGGCAGGCCTACAAGTAGCCTATTAACTGTCTGCTGATTGTTCTGCTTCAATCAGACAGCCATAAATCCAATACTGACAGCTGCATCTAACCATACACATAGCTTAACGTTAACATCGTTGCAGACTCCAACAAAATACCTTACCTTTATTGTCCAGTTCAAGTAATCCAAGTTATCCATGTTATATCCATTATCCATATTCATATTATAAGTCCACAATTAGGGGTATTCCTTGCATGTTAGATAAGTAGATAGGCTATCACTTATTGTTTAGTTATACTGGCTGGTAGCAGAATGAGTTCGCTGATCAGAACAGCTAATGAGTCCCTTGTTACAATGATGATGAACTTCACTGACGTTTTTCTCCGCATTCGTCTTTCTCTGACTTGTAACATTGTAACACTTTGAACGCTCATATCTCCGTAATTCATTGGCCAATATTATCGATATTGGTGTCGTTTGAAAGCTTATTTTTCTTGTCTATCACGTGAATACAATGGCATCATTTTATGTTCGCTTGACTATATATTCTAGAGCGTCATGTCGAGGCTACCAGTTCATGCTGCAGCACGTACCGCAATCCTCAATGAAAATTAAGTTTTCACAAAACTTAGAAACTCTCTCGTTCAGACCATCCTGCTGCTTGCTGTGTGTTAAATAGTTAAATAAAGCGATGCGGATTACATTGTTGAATGTAGCCGACAATAGCCAAATTACTTTGATATTTCAGAGATGTTGACCCAAGGCATTAGTTGGATCCGACGGTAGCCTATGGGCGGTAACGTTAGTGCGCTGGAAACGGTAACCTTAACGATTGGGTTGTGAGGAGAGCCAGGGCATAAAAAATAGCCTAGGACCAGCCAGACCTTCATACTTTACGTATTGTTTGAGCATTTTGCCTAGATTATGGCATTTCTCGGTCATTTTCCACTAGGCCCTGCTGGCTGATGTAGCTAGAGTGTTTTCTCATCCCCCGCGATTAGGATATTTTGCCCGAAAGCCTACATTGTTGATATTACACACATTTCATCAAACTTAAAATTTTTGTTTTCATATCAAACTTCAAACTTTCGTTTTCCTTATTGTCTTTAGCTAGTCTTTCCAGTGAGAAAAAAACAACTGCGCTTTTAAAGGCTGGAGTTCCGCGTCAGCAAGGAGATGTAACATTATTCAAGCAGATTGTAAGAACAAGGGAATACCAAAACCAGAGGTAGGGAAATCCTATCCCCTCGACAAATCGCACCTTGATTATGAGGCCCCTGATTGGCCGGGGCCCCCAGCCAAAGCCCGAGTAAGCCCGTGCATTAAAGCGTGCCTGCGTACGTGGCTTTAGCGGAGGACCGCACTCTTCAAAGGTTTTTTTCTAGTTTTCATTTTCAAAGGAATATGATCCTGTATCTGCAATAGACTATAACCTCCTTAGATATAGCTATATGTAGCAGGGGAAATCATTGCTGCTCACTATTTTAACTTTCTTTTTCTTATTCTGTCGGGTGTCTTTCTTTCCCCTTCCCCTTCCGTCTCTGTCTTTCCCTACGTCATGTAGCGAAACTGGGATTGGGGATCAATTAAGGTAGCCTAGGCAGGCATATGCATAAACACCTGGGGTCCTTAGACCGGTAGTGGTACACTGTCGTAAGTCCATGGGGTTGTAGCTGTGTTTGGGCGCTGGTTTGGCTGTATAGGTATGTCCAAAATGTTTTTCCTCTTTCACTTTTCATTGTTCAAGTGTTTAGCGTACTCTAATAAGTTTGTGGTTGTGATAGGGTGTAAGCAGGCCGCTGCTGGTAGCGCATATTGGAGGCATACCTATCTGTGCAAACAAAGTGTGCCGCCCGGAGTTACAGACGTAACTTTTCATTGAAGCTCCATACAAATAAGGTGCGCTAACCGACACTTA
Source organism: Sardinella longiceps (assembly GCA_027497455.2). Taxonomy (NCBI): domain Eukaryota; kingdom Metazoa; phylum Chordata; class Actinopteri; order Clupeiformes; family Clupeidae; genus Sardinella; species Sardinella longiceps. Next base: position 31,215 of record JAODXP020003288.1, read on the forward strand.
AAGTGTATTACCGTGTTTGTCTTGTTTATTCCTAATGGAAGCTTTTATGTTTTATCAGTGGTTGTTTGCCGTGGCGACTGCGACAAGAGTGTAAACTCCTGAACATAAGCGTGTAGCGTGGCCGTCTGGACTACGCGAGGTATGTTTTAAACTGTGTTGCTTATGTCAGGTGTGGGGAAGTAGCGACTGTGGGGAATTCTGTTTTTCTAATGTTTTCCTGAACTCTAAGCATCTAGCGTGCTGTATTGCCGTGTTCATGTTCTTGTAGGTCTACGGTTACACCAGTAGAGTCAGTGAGAATGATTTGACTATTGTAATGTTTAAACATTTGCTTTTTTTTCTTTTTTTTTAATTTGTATTTATTTTATGTGTTTAGGATTAGACAGCTCTGCTCTTGGTCAGCTGCTGTTCTCTGGAGGGTTTGTTTGCATGTGTGTGTGCAAGGTGCTGCTTTATTTCATTTGTTTGTTTGATTGTTTATTTGTTTGTTTATTCCTCTAGCCTGTTGCTAGTGGGTTAAGAATAAAACGTTGCATAAAGTAGTGTGAGCCACAGGTTAGAGGATTTATTTTTATTTTTGTTTTTGTCTTTCGCCCTCCACCTCCTTTCCCTGGATAGGAGCCTGGCCTAGTAGGGCCTATGTCACATAAGTTGGGTTGT
>JAODXP020003289.1:0-32341 GCA_027497455.2 Sardinella longiceps
GTTCTTGATTGATGGGAACACAATTGTGGTCCACAATAATGACAATGTAAGCATAGTCTCAGTTTCTAAACAATGCTGTTGTTTAACCAACAGTTTGAATGAATTATGTGTGTGTTTGATGGTGGCGAATAAAGTCTACGAATGCTTTCTGAAGAGGTCAGAAGTGAGCTCAATGATGAGACTTTGTACATCCATTTAGAGGATACACTGCCACAAACTCACAACATAGACATAACACAGTCAAAGCAGAAAGACACCACTCACCACAACACTGTATTCGGAAAATGCTAAATGAGTTGAATAGTTGGTGTGACAGTGAAAGCTACAGCCCTTCCTTGGCTCTTTATAACAGCATTGAAGCTGCTCTCCAGCTTGCCTTTGGTAAGTTCCAGGCGCAAAGCCAAAAAAGAAACATTGAAAGGTTTCATATATATAGGAGAGCAATTGAACTCACAAAAAGAAAATTTTGAGGCAACGAGTTTCCACACATTTCTTAAGTAAGCATTACAAATGCTTTTTTACAGTGTTGGTGTTTCAAGTCTTATAAAACCATGGGACCTTGTATTGTGTCCACAGTATCCAAAAAGTGTCAGTGATGCTTTTATTATATGACTTTTAGTGACATTAGAGTCTAACAGAGTCTTGAAAGCAATTAACCTAGGCCTTACAAATGAAATTGTTGTACTCTAACCAACACTGTAAAAAACGATTTGTAATGGTTACTTGGAAAATGTGTGGAAACTCGTTGCCTTAAATGAGTTGACTCCCCCTCTCTGGCCCTCTGTAATTACTTAAACATTGAATGGTACAAGGGGAACAGGGGGGATGGCTGGAGACGGAGAGAGCACCAGTGGAGGGAGAGGGGAACGATTGGGTATTGTGTATTTTTGGTGAGCCAAAGGAGGTAGGACCCCCAAATATTATAACTTGGAAACGGTTTGACGTAGCTTATCCAAACTTAGTATATGGACTCCTGACCATGTTCTGACCACGCATAACCATGATTGATAACTGCAACATTACCTCTTATGACAACTGTATATTAAATTCCTTGCATGTTTATGTGTTAAATAAAATTTCCTCTTTAAACCTATTGTACATGCAACCTAAGCAAAAAAGAAACTAAAAACATTTCTAAATAACAAAATATACATAACTGACACACATTACCACACCAATTAAAACACAATTCAAATTAAAACAATGTATTGTCTCAAAAACCACTCTTATCATTTCTTAATACAATTCTTTACACAAAAGTATTTACAGGTGCTGGTCAACGAATTAGAATAATTTGAAATAGTGCAATCATTAAATTCTTTGAATGCATTTTTTTGTGCAGAAAGCAAATCAGGTGTTCACCGCACCTGTCCTACTCGTTAGACTAATCACAGAACTCGTTACCTGTAAAAAAATTTGCTCAGCTGAGCTTTCCAAAAGGCCCATTTAGGCCATTTAACTGTGACACTGTTGTTTTATTGAATTAGAATAATGGAGAAACCGTTTCATTGAATTAGAATAAATGCTCGAATTTTTGTTTTCTGTGAAGAGTGTTCACTGTGCAGTATAAAGTCAGGGTTGAGTAGAATTTCTAAGTTGTAAAATCAACCATGGGTAAGCAGCGCGACCTCTCAACCGGAATAGTGGCTCAAATTCAAGCCCTTCGCCAACAAGGCTTGACCCAAACTAAAATTGCTGAGCAGCTCGGCATCAGCCAGTCTTCCGTCTGCAAAGCTCTCAAGAAAAACTGAAAACAAGAAAATATGATTTCAGGGAGCTCTGAGCAGGCCGGCACTTACATGACCACCCAGTAGCTACTGTAGGTACATTCAGACTCCCCTGTCTCTGCCCCATCTCTTCCCAAGTGCTGGAAAGATGTGCTGTGGCCCATGATTTATGGGGTTTGTTCTTTTCCACCCCACACTCTCAATGAGGAGAGATAGTCACCATTATCGAATCAACGTGAATTACAGCATTCAAACAGCCTCGTATTTGTTATTGCCTAGACTTGAAATAGATGATTAATTCTCAAAAGGCATTCGCACATCAGGATATAGAAAGTGGATTCAGCAAGGAATGTGTCAAATCAAAACACCTGGCATCTGTGCCATGTTTAGTCCAGATATGTAGGCTACATAATGGCACCACATAATAGATATATTATATGCAATAGATAATAGCAATGCCGAGGTCTGTCACATGACAAAGGGTCTAGTAGTGACTGGATATGTTGATGTGTACATATACCAGCCACCTAAAATGTATCAACATTTTGATTGGCAAATTGATGCCACAGAGACTTCAGGCAGTCATACAAGCCAAGGGGGCAGCCACAAAATACTGAGAAAGTGATGATTCTAATTATAATAAAAATTATTCTAATTCAATGAAACGGTTTCTCCATTATTCTAATTCAATAAAACAACAGTGTCACAGTTAAATGGCCTAAATGGGCCTTTTGGAAAGCTCAGCTGAGCAAATTTTTTACAGGTAACGAGTTCTGTGATTAGTCTAACGAGTAGGACAGGTGCGGTGAACACCTGATTTGCTTTCTGCACAAAAAATGCATTCAAAGAATTTAATGATTGCACTATTTCAAATTATTCTAATTCGTTGACCAGCACCTGTACTCAATAACATTTTCTACGCCTTTGTCCTCCCAGACCACCATGTCTACAAGACCCCGTTTACACAAACACAGATAACCATAAAGACGCACATGTTTCTCTGCGGTTGCACCTCTCTGTTACACTTATCCGAAGGTGAAGACGGAGAATCTCACGAACTCCGGGCAAGGTGGAGATGTCGGAGAACCCCGTCTTCAGAGATTTGTGTAACTACCCATAACCGGAGCTCTAGCACCAAAGACAGTTGGAGCAAACGAGAAGCACCTACGTTCGCACACAGTAGTTCTATTTTCACAAGGGGCACCACCTGGTTTTGAATGATGTCAGGACTTTTACCAATAAATCGTCTTTTTGGAGTTATCAGGTTTTTTTGGCATGTATCTCTCATATTCTGTAAGTGTTTAACATGATTTCAAGAATGTTGTAAACTGTTACTGTTGGTATTTCTATCAGATGAAGCTGCCAGGCAGTAAATAGCCTACTAAAAGTTGTTAGCGAGCTAACGCTAGCGATCTAGCTAACGTAATGTTTCACATTTATATTTGAGATGTAATTTATTGACAGCCTGCGGGTAACATTACTGAGTTCATTTTAAGTGGACAGAGCAAACGTGAACATAGTTTACAGCAATATGTGAGGTTTGAGCAAAGTCCAAAACGACTAGCTTATAGTTAGCATCAAAGATTCTAGAGAATCTTTGGTTAGCATATAGCTATGTCGTCATGGTAACTGCCAAACAAACCCTCTCTGTCTAAAGCTAAAAAGCACACTTGGTTCATACAACATTGTTTTGCAGAGGAGCGATTGAATTGTCATGTGTTGGTTTCATTAATGATTACAGACAATATTATGGCACACATACATTAATATCATTCTATAATTTCTTAAGGGAAAATGTTAATGATGTGACGTAACGTTAATGTGACACTGCTGCTAATGCAGACCGAAACACTTCACGTTTGTGGCCATCTGCCACGATGTTGCTCCCTTGAAAGATCTTTGATAAAACTGTGACGTGGTGGTTAATTGTCACCGCCTTTCTTAGCCGTTTTTGATGTTTGTGTAAATGCAATTGTTTTCTTACTCGGGGGAGGGGAAGATTCTCGAAGACCCGGGGAAGTGTAAACTAAGCACAAGTTATCTCCCAGAACAAAAGACCATCCTGGATAAATTGATTCTTCTTCATGTAAGTATCCACAAATACATAAGTAAAAAGAAAACCTATTAATTAACATATCTAATCATTTATTATATTACTTTCCAGAACATTTTTGCTGTAACATAACATCCATTATAAAATACAACTAACCCAAACATATATCTCTGCTTACAGTACCAATGTAAGGACCCCAAATTCGACAACACCATCGTCTCACAACAAATTTTTGCCACAATGGAAGATCTAATTACCCACTTTACCCATCTAAACACATTAATTAACAAGCAAAAAAAAGACATAGCACAACTCACCAACATCAACGCTAACCAAAAATCTGCCATCCAACAAGAAAAAAATCATACAAAGGACCTACAAACCAAACTGGAGGAACACAAAATCCAATTGGACAATCTAACAGCTACACTCACTTTTCAAAATGGTAAACTTCATTCCACAATCACAATTTAGCAAACACATAACTCCATATAAAAATACATATAACTAAATTTAACAAACCTTAACAAAAATATTATCACTAAAATTCATTCCACAGACCTGGACTTCACCATGGAATCAACACCATCTACCTCCTCCAATCAAACTCCTCAACACCAAACTCTGAAGACTACCAACATCCAAGAACCACCTCAACTCATTTGAGGCAACGAGTTTCCACACATTTTCCAAGTAACCATTACAAATCGTTTTTTACAGTGAAGCGAGTAGCTTTATGGTATTTTTGACCTTCAACGGCACTTTCTTGTAGCACTGACTGGTAGGCACGATCTTTTGGTCCATGGGCCAGACAAGATATCGATACCACTCAAGGTGGCAAAGGTTGCTTATACTTCTTGAAAAGATACATGTTTATATTTCTGTATAACCCTTCTGGAGTCACAGCTAAATTAGTGATATCAGCTGTGGGAAGGGGGTCAGCTCTATGTTCCCACAGCTCTATGTTCCCACATTTCTTAGGAAATTTGGGAAATTGGGCCCTATGTTCCCACAGGGGGAGGGGGGAGGGAGGGAGGGGTCAAAGTCCCATTCATCAGACATGACTTCCAGGCCGAGAAATGGCAGGCAGTTGCTAGAATTGTAGTTTTAGGTTGGAGGTTTGGTTACTTTCCTGTGAAATTAGCAATGCCTTTTCTTGAAACCACCAGTCATGGTTCAACCAGCAGCAGCTTTAAAGATGCTTTCCTACAATACGTGTCCGACAATGAACGCCAGAGCTGCTTATCAAGGCTTTGGAGGACTTCAACTCTGTCGCAGATGAAGATTTACTTGATGCCTTGAGGCGTACGATTGCCTCCAAATGCCAACAGAAGACAACTTTGTGGCTCTTCTGTCACAACTTGGTCACAAGGTTTTGCTTCAGGCCCCTTCCTTTATCATTCAGAATTGGCAGCAGTTGGCAGTAGCTATGCCACTTAGTGTTCTTCATGACATCATGACACCCTCAGCCAAAGCTGTGAAGGAGCTTCTACTGTTCCCTGAAAACATGACTCCTCCCCAAACAGTAGTTGCCTGGTACTTTAAAAAGTACATTGGGGAGATTGACATAAGCACCCTACAACAGTTCATTAGATTCTGCACTGGTTCGAATTTAATTGAAAGTAAAATTGAAGTGCAGTAAATTGAAATGTGTGAATTTGAGAAACGGCCCCACACTTGTGCCTGCATTTTGAAAGTCCCAGTGGGTTATCACAACTACCCAGAGCTGCACAGTGATTTCACCTCTACTAAAGAGTTCTGTTTGGGTCGTGGACATCGTCTGACCATTATTGTGTTGCTTGTGAACGTGCGTTTTGTGTTATCAGTAGGGGTGGGCATAGATTAATTTTTTTAAATCAACATTAATCTCACTGTGATTTTGCGATTAATCATCGATCAATCAATATTAAAATGGCTCATTCAGAATTTGATATCTTGGCCAAGGCAAAACATATTTCATTTTTGGACAACTGACAGTACTCAACGAGTAGTAATGTAATGAAAGCTGTAGGTATCGGAGTTGCCTTTTCAATAGAACTATGACAATTGAACGGTACCCTCGGTCAACCGTGAACAGATGCTTGTGACCTGCGTCATTTGCCCAGGGACCACAGCCAACCTAAGCAGCTCTTCTTTTAAATTCTTCTTGCAGTTTCTATCAAGTCGGAGAAGTGAGGTCAGACCGTTGACGGACATGACCTCGGGAGCCTTGGTCCTTCTCCGCAGTTCGACAAATGAAAATGATAGAGATGTTATTGTAAATTTGAGATTGGCTGTTATTGTCAGGAAATGTAACATTTTATTGTTATTGTTTATTGTTGCAGCATTGTTTAAACTGAGCCTCATTCGAAAATGTAAATTGGCTTTGACCACAACATCATGCCAGAGATATTGGATTACTTTGTTAAACTCCCAAGGTAATTTTTCTGCTGCTATCAAAATTATGAAAATTTATATTTGACCATGACTTTACCTGTGTGCGTGGTGTCCAGAACAAACGTTTAAAATGCTTGGAACCATGCGAAAATGTGGTGGGTTTGGGTTGGTCAGGACGTCAGTCGTGGAGACATCTTGGACTTGGAGATCAGTCGGGTGGTCAGTTGGGGGACACTCCAGGATTTGGAAGTCGGTCGGGATGTCAGTCGGGGGACACTCCTGGACTTGATGGTCAGTCGGGGGACACTCCTGGACCTGGTCAGTTGTGAGGTCAGTCGGGGTAAAATCATTGAGGGGTTGGTTGTCACTATGAGGTTGAGGATAATCTACTTTGGGTTTCCTCCCTGGTTTCCTCTCAGTCCTAGGCCTCTTGGGAGGCAGCTGAAGTGGTGCTGGTTGGGCCACCACCAGTGGAGATCTGTGAAATATTTCAATACCTTGAAAACATTAGAAAAATCCTGATGAATACCTATTTTGAAACAAAGTGTTTGATACATTTTGTTAAAAGTATGGAAAGATGAAGATGAAGATGGATGAATTTAGCATTTGCATCAACGAAGGATCCCTCCCCCCATCCCCTGCCCTTTGAAAAATTTGAAACATATTTATCCCTGTAAATAAACAGAATAGCAGACTTACTGGCATTTGAGCCCCCTCTTCTGTGGTGAGACAGTGTGCACTTTCAGATTTGTCTCTAGACGCCCCTGAAGCACAGCACACAGATCAGTTAGCTTTTGGCTACGTGTAGACGGTGTATCCACACAGCCACACCATCTAGAGTAGTGGTTCTCAAAGTGTGGTCCGCGAGCAAGCTCAAGTGGTCCGCGAGTTGATTACCATAAAAAATATGTGAATTTAGCCTTTGTCATTATTTGAAGGCTAAAGATTATTGTTTATAGAATATAAGAGGCAGACCTGTAATTTACTCTTTATTAAAGCATTTTAAGCGCCTACTCTAGAAAATGACCAGGTTAAAGGGTAGTACTATGTGACTTGGTGAAGGGGCGCGAGGGCAGGTGGTCCCTGAAAAAAAAATTTGGGGCAAAGTGGTCCTCGGTCTGGAAAAGTTTGAGAAACACTGATCTAGAGTTAGGGTTGTCACAATTGAATTGTGAAAATCCGGGACACCCAGCCGTGTTTTTTTTTTTTCGGGGGGCGGGTAGCAACACCCATATAAAAAATAAAAATTTAGGGTTAGTCAAAGGACACAAACATGGACAGCAGTGACAACATTCATGGTAAAAGTGTTAACAATTGTAAAATACAGAACAAGAAGGCTACAATTATGGCCTTTGCATGACTGCGCTGTAAAGATTAAGTAATGCTATGAAAATCTATGAATAGGCTAATGAAAAGATAAATTAAAATAAGAAGAAGAAGAAAAAAAAATCAGGCCAACGCACGTCGCCTACCTCAGTGCTCGGGCCCTACGATGCTTGCGCAATGGCTTTCTCTGCACTGTTTCAAGCTGCAGTCGACTATTCCCTTTGTAGGTAGCCTGATCTTGATCTTTTTTTTCCCTGAGATGGCCTCTTTGTTCAGAATTGAATCAGGCTCAGCACTTAAACTTTCAGGATAGACCTAACAGGTTTAGGCGATTTTACGCTCTGAGGAATATTTTTTAGGACGTTCCGTGTTGTTTCACAACTGTCAGAAAATGTGCAAGGAGATCGCTAAAATGCATAATACAAAGAAACTTACTCCTACTCAAACCTTCATGCTATTCGTGAACATGGTCTGAATTACAGTCTGAGGAAGAGAAATGTTTGCTTGTTCTAGTTCAGTGAGTCCCACAGTGGTCGATCACAAATGACAAATCCGACAGTCAGGCAATCTAGCTTATTTATGGTCATAGTCCGCCTATTTATAAAATTGAAAAGGTAGGCTCAAAACCCCCATTACATTTTGTTTCAGATTGTAGAAAGGCAATGGTGGATGAAGCTCTTGTGAACATGGTCATCAAAGACTCCCAACCATTTTCCATTGTGGAAGATGAGGGATTTAAGGAGCTCATTCATGCTCTGGATCCTACATACCATCTACCGACCAGACAGGTGTGCATGTTATATGAATTACATTTCATTTGCTGCTTGTTTTCCTATATGAGGAAGCTAAGGAGAAGGCCAGGGAGAAACTGCAACAAGTAACATCTGTAAGCCTGACTTCAGACATTTGGACATCCATTAAAATGGAGGCCTATCGCAGTGCCGTGCCATTTCATAGATGGAGAAGACAAGCTCGGGACTATTCTGCTTGGTGTAGAGCATTTTCCCAATGCACACACTGCAGAGAACCTGGCTTTGACACATGGTCGGTTCATGGAGGAATGGGGCATTCAAAACAAGGCAAAGTGCCTTGTAACAGATGCGGCTGCCAACACGATCGCTTGTGTTAACCTTCTAAATGTTCGGCATGCTCTTTGTATAGCCCATTCACTCAATCTTATTGTGAAAAAGTCATTTGAAGAAGTACCAGGTCTTCCAGAGTTGCGAATCAAATGCCGCAAAATGGTCACATACTTCAGGACAAGCACCACGGCCAAAGAGACTTTGGCCCAAGTACAAAGGCGGATGGGGAAGCCTGTTCTTAAAATGATCAGTGAAGTTGACACAAGATGCAACAGCACCTACAGCATGCTGCAGCGCAGCAGCTCTATGAAGTAAGAGAGCCAGTTGGAGCAGCTCTGGCCTCTCTCAGGACTAACATCACACCACCTACTTCACTGGAGTATGCCACCATCAAGGAGGCCATTCAAAGTTTAGCTCCATTTCAGCAAGCCAGTAGAACTCTCTCTGTACGTTCAGACCGCCAGCGATAAATTGCCAATAGTCGCCGAAGACTCCCAAGAAGCATCGCTTGAGCACGGCAACCAAAACGGCAAATATGCCCATGACGTTAGCATCCAAACGTTAATCCTGCTTCTCTATTGGCATCTCACCAGTAAATCGACATTCTGATTGGTAATCGCCCAACCACATCATAGCTCATTATATAAAGTTAACCAAAGTTTAACTTGATTTTATTGCCCAAGTCGCCCAAGTTTCGTCGCCCAAGTCGCCTGCCGCTTTTCTCGCCCAAATCGCCGGTCCCAATACAAAGTCAATTACTTCCGTCGCCCATGTCGCCTGAATCGGTCTCGGTCTGAACCCACAGTCTGGGGAGAAATGGGTTATTCCGTTGCTGAGGATGCTCAGCCATACAACGCAGACAAAGACTGAGACCCTGAACACAAACATGGCAAAACAACTTGGTGCCAATCTGGTACGCCGGATCATTGACCAATCGCTGAAAGCCGACGCAATAACCATCATGACCATGCCCACACTCATCGATCCCAGATTTAAGAAACTGGGTTTCATGAGCTCCACTAAATTGGACGAGGCAGTAGCCAGATTGAAAGGAAATTGTGCAGAGGTCATCAGAAATTCTGTTCTTCAACCTGACACATCACAGACTACTGATTCTGCTGACAATGGTAAGTGCTAATTAGAGTGCATGAAAATGCACTCTACTGTTCTTCCTTTTCCTCTTTTTCTTATTTTTCTTCAACAACACTTAATTCAGCTCGAACCGCTTAACGTAGAAACTTCATTCAAACTGCATTTTGTAGGTCTCACTCATGTGTGGTGTGCAATGTAATTTTCAACTTTGTAACTTTTATACTTTTAAAACTATGACTTATATTTTAAAACTTTCCCCATAGACTTAACATTGAGCTGTTTAGAGTGGAGCCACAGGGGGTGACATCACCGTGGGGCTTTAGCCAATCATTTTAGGGATATGCAAATATTCAGCAAGTGATAACCAATAAGACTCTGTATAGAGCTTAGAAACTTTTCCCCATAGACTTACACTGGGCTGATTCCAGGCAGCTGGCTCATTAATTAGACTGATTAGCCAGGTGTTTCTGGCCACCTGGAGCCACTGTCCCTTTCTTGGGCTAGAAGAGCTCAATTGATGCTTAGTTTACACTTCCCCGGGTCTCCAAGAAACCGGTTATCTTCCCCTCCCCCGAGTAAGAAAACAATCGCATTTACACAAACATCAAAAACGGCTAAGAAAGGCGGTGACAATTAACCACCACGTCACAGTTTTATCAAAGATCTTTCAAGGGAGCAACATCGTGGCAGATGGCCACAAACGTGAAGTGTTTCGGTCTGCATTAGCAGCAGTGTCACATTACGTCACATCATTAACATTTCCCTTAAGAAATTATAGAATGATATTAATGTATGTGTCGTGTGCCATTTTGTCTGTGATCATTAATGAAACCAACAAATAACAATTCAATCGCTCCTCTGCAAAACAATGTTGTATGAACCAAGTGCGCTTTTTAGCTTTAGACAGAGAGGGTTTGTTTGGCAGTTACCATGACGACATAGCTATATGCTAACTATAAGCTAGTCGTTTTGGACTTTGCTCAAACCTCACATATTGCTGTAAACTATGTTTACGTTTGCGCTGTCCACTTAAAATGAACTCAGTAATGTTACCCGCAGGCTGTCAATAAATTAAATCTCAAATATAAATGTAAAACATTACGTTAGCTAGATCGCTAGCGTTAGCTCGCTAACAACTTGAAATTTCAGTAGGCTATTTACTGCCTGGCAGCTTCATCTGATAGAAATACCAACAGTAACAGTTTACAACATTAGTCTTGAAATAATGTTGAACACTTACAGAATATGAGAGATACATGCCAAAAAAAACATGATAACTCCAAAAAGAGTTTACCAATTTATTGGTGGAAGTCCTGACATCATTCAAAACCAGGTGGTGCCCTTGTGAAAATAGAACTACTATGCGCGAACGAAGGTGCTTCTCGTTTGCTCAACTGTCTTTGGTGCTAGAGCTTCGGTTATGGGTAGTTACACAAATGTCTGAAGATGGGGTTCTCCGACATCTCCACCTCGGCCGGAGTTTGTGAGATTCTCCGTCTTCACCTCCGGGTAAGTGTAACAGAGAGGTGCAACCGTAGAGAAACATGTGCGTCTTTATGGTTATCTGTGTTTGTGTAAACGGGGTCTGAATCTCAACTAAAAACTACAGATCCTGCTCAACTTCCAGTTGTCATCAACTTTCACCCCCGTCAACTTTTCCTCTGTCCACAACTGTTTCAAAATAAAAGTCCTCACTATAATAACTGATTTTTAATGATTTTACTATTAAAACTACTCAACTATTTAACTGTTCATTTATGCTATTTGATGCTGATGCAACAGCAGTTTGCATTTTCATGCACTCGTAATTTCTCTGAAATTACATTCTCTAGTTCAAGTTAGTAATAACATGTATTGTCAATCATATAATCTTTTCCCTTTTTTATTCTTACAGGTGACCTTTGGCATCTGCTAGATGCCACTGTTGGGCACACCAAGCAGAGCTGCAATGCCAATGTTGAAGTTGACCATTATTTAACTGAAGTCAATCTAGCAAGGCATGAAGATCCACTTCAGTACTGGAGCAGACAGAAGCTCCAGTACCCGCACTTATATCAGTCTGTTCACTGCGAGAGGGTTTTCTCCAAGCCTGGGGAGATCGTCTCTTAAAAAAGAAACCGCCTGAACCCAAACACTGTAAAGAAGCTTCTTCTTGTTTTCTTTTTTTTAAAATAAGAACCAGTAACCTGCCCAACTGTTTGCTCCTCACTCCCAGTTCCATAAACACTTTTACATTTCTAGTGTCATAAGCACTTTTGAATTTCTAGTTTCATAAGCAATCTAACATTCATAATTGTTGTATTTAGTTTGAATGATCTGCATTCAACTAATAATATCTCCAGATACACACACACACACACACACACACACTTTGTAATCATTCATTTAAGTTTATTTCATTTTCTTTTCATTTCATTTTAAGTCATTTATTTACAGCACAATTAAAAACAAGTGCTTTCCTTTGTTTACGCTGTACATCTCAATGTCCTCAGACGTGATTGGACGAGAGCTCACCTGGGTCACTAAGCTCCACCAATTACGTGCGATTACGTCATTACACAGAAACCTCTTGGGTCTTGGCTATTCAATGCTGTCTGTTCAGAGTTTAGCCTGATTAACAAGCCTAAGACCCCGTTTACACAAACACAGATAACCATAAAGACGCACATGTATAATATTTTCCTTGTTTTCGCCTTTTTCTTTGCTTTTACAGGGAGGCAGTTCTCAAATATCTATGCCTCGGCCTAGCTCTCCTCAAGGGGACATGGATATGGGGAATGAAGTAAGTGCTGTAGGAAAGCCTACCTTAAAATGTTCCTCAAAGTCATCTGGTGCATCAAACAGATATGTCATGAATAGATGGCAATACAGTTTAAGACAATGTCTGTCTATCTATCTAGGCCAGCAACAGTGAGGCAGAGACGGACAAGGATCCATTCAACATATTTGGAAGCGCACCAACATTAGACAAGCCACTGTGTGATTCAGTTTCAACGACAAAATCTGAGGCTCTTTTGCTTATTCTGTCGTTCGCCATGAGGCACTCCCTTAGTGGAGTTGCCATTGTTGACCTTTTGACCTTAATCAATGTCTTATTCGGAATGAATGTATTAAGCAATTCAAAATATCTATTTCAAAAAGTGTCTGGAAAAATAACCACCATGCTAAATTTTCATGTCTATTGTCCTTCCTGTAATTCATATATTGGAATAGTAAGCTCCAGCGAGACTGTTTGTCCTCAATGCACTAAAAAATTCAATGGAAAAGACCTTACAGAGAATATTTTTTTCATTACAGTCCCCCTTGCCCCACAAATGAAATGTATTCTTGAACAATTGGATGACACAATACTAAATTACAGAAAGAACAGAACTAACAATGGCTCAATTTCAGATATTTTAGATGGTGAAATGTACAGAAAATTATCTAGCCCTGGAAACATTCTTCATAATGATCGCAATTTCTCATATATTTTTAATACTGATGGCGCTCCAGTATATAAATCCTCTCCTTACTCAATCTGGCCCATCCATGTCCTTCTGAATGAACTGCCACCAAGAGAGAGGGGGAAAAACATGGCACTAGCTGCTTTATGGTTTGGCAAGGGCCATCCAAAAATGTGCAGCTATATGCAATGTTTTGTTGAAGATGCAAAAAATCTATGTGAGAGAGGAGTGGAATGGATTGAGAGATCCCGTAGCGTGGTGACCTCCAAAATTATAGGCGTGTGTTGTGTGGTGGATGCAGTGGCAAGACCTCTACTGCAGAACACCACACAGTTTAATGGATACTTTGGATGTAGCTGGTGCTTCCATCCAGGGAAGCGTGTCTCAGGACAGGTGAAATACCCTTTGTCTGAGGCAGACCACCCAGACAGAAAAGAAAAAAACATGCTTCAGGACATGAAGCGTGCCTTAGATGAAGGCTCAAGCTTCAGAGGGGTAAAAGGTCCATCTCCCTTAATCAACCTCCCTTATTTTAACATTGTCTGGGGCTTTATCCCAGACTACATGCACTCTGTGCTACTGGGTGTAAGCCGACAATTGACAAAACTATGGATGTGTTCTGTGGGGTGTTCATTTTATTTAGGTGACCCGACTAATATCACAACAATTGATAACAAACTTCTCCAAATTCACCCTCCCAGAAACATGCACCGTTTACCAAGATCATTAAAAGAGAGAAAGTACTGGAAAGCATCCGAATGGCGCAATTGGCTATTATTTTACTCGCTCCCCTGCTTAATTGGAATTCTTCCCCCTAGATTTTTAAAACATTTTTCTAAATTAGTCCAGGCAGTCTTTATCCTTCTGAAATCTAATATTTATCCCCAAGAATTAAATGATGCCGATGTTTTGCTTTTAGACTTTGTGTGGGGGGTCCAAGACCTGTATGGGGAAGAACAAATGACATCAAATGTGCATACCCTCCTCCATCTGTCTAAGAGTGTAAAACTATGGGGGCCTCTTTGGGCCCACAGTGCTTTTGTTTTTGAGTCCGCCAATGGGGAGGTATTAACAGCCTGTAGGGATACGGTTTGGACTATTCCAAACTCATGTCTGTAGCTCAGTGAGTTTTTGTCCTATAAATATATGAGTAGCACCACTAGAAACCTTGGATCTTGTAGTTTTCAAATATATGGGTTTCATGATAAAAATGCATTGTTTCTGATTTATACAAATCATAAAACAAAATGTTAAGTTTTAGAGTGTTTTGAGACTCTCAGGCTGTTACAGACAAACGCCCCTGCCTATTGAGATGCTAACTGCTGGGCCATCATAGGCTTGCTGCCTGAGGACACGAGGTGGGGACACACCACTTTGTACGAGCACATGGTTCTTTGTTTTTGAAACCCAGTTGGGTCATGTGTTTGTCTTTGCCTGTGGAAGATGTCCAAATTATAAAATTATTATATGGAAGCTAGCATAACCGTGTAATAACATATTTATTACACTATTATGCTATAGTTGCCATGTAAAACGTTGCTTAGGCTATTCTTAGCTTTTCAAGACATATTTCAGTTACTAAACTACACTACAGTAAACTGAATTGTGTTTAGTCAACACTGAGTGTAGAATTGCAATGCAACATGCAATACAATGTATAGCCATAGCTTGTTATTAGCCATCTGAATGAATCTATTAGCTTGAAGGATAATAATAGGATATAATAGGATACAGCATATTATGAAGGACAAAACAGCCAAGAGGGTCTTTCAAATAGTTTGTTTTTGCAGACTCCAACAAAGGTTACACCGTTTTCTGTATACACAGGAAATAATCACTTCCCCACAGGCCATGGCCTCTATTGAACAATTAATTGAATTTCTTACATTTGAAGATTTGGAACTGGGTTGTCTGTACCACTGGTTTCTCTGAGTTGTCTGTGGCCCTTTGTCCTGTGTGTTGACAGGACAAAGGGTCACAAGCACACGGTAGTGACAGGGGGTGGGGGCTATTAGAGGTGTCACACCTATCTCATTTGTATTCAGTTCACAAAGCCACTGACTGACATTTAGTTTTACATTATTACATTTTACACAGAGACCACACATAATTTCTGAAAGCTCTTTTTACTTTTATGTAGCCAATACTTAGGCTTACTAGGTTCAAACCTCAAAAGCTCTGGCTAGGTATATTTATAGTGTGTTTTTTTACAGTGTGTGAAGACATTTGAAAATAGGTTTTTGTGTAGTTGTGTTTACAGTTAATTTTACTAAAAACTATTTTCATTACTGTCACTTTACTCTTATATTATTTTTATTGATATCTTACAGAATGTAATAATATATGTCACTTATGCATAAAAGGTTTTAGTTAGGTGAAATACTTCAAAATGTCAAAGTGTAGCAGGCTGCCTCAAACTGCCTGAAAGGCCTTGGACCCCTGACTGGTCCAAGGGACAAGAGGTGCAGCAACACAAATTATTGACAAATTTATATTGAGAAATACTCTGTTAGTTTTTTCAAAAATTCACACAATTAGACCCAATATACTACATTTTTGCCAAAATTTGACATCCTGCCCTAGGCTAAAAGAAGCGGAGGAGTTTAATAGCACAACAGTTTTGGGAGAGGGGCGTTTTCACAATCTTAATTGTGAAGAAAGGGGACTCCTCCAGACAATTGGACAGGTGGAGTCTATAACCATTTATAAAAGAGCAATATGCCATGGTCTCAGACTGGATAGCTCAGATTATGGAAGATGTAAAAAAAACAAAAACAATTCAGTTGTACAGTTGGAAAATAACACATTTGGAGGAATTGGTCAAATTTTCACTCACAACAATCAAGTATATTTCTTAGTAAACCTTTATCAATCTATATCTAAAGTTGCCAACACCTCACACATAACAAAAATAAAGTTCACAAACAGAAAAAGGGTGGTGTCACCAAATGAAATTACTTTAAAGTGTGTTCTCATCAATTTTACTGATGAGTCGTATATAGGCCTATGTTTATTTCCAAACTGTTTGGAACGGGATTAAACACAATATATCAATTTATGTGGGTCAAGTTTCCCTATTTACTGTAGGCGAAGCAATCTTTATGTATGTGTGTTAGTATTTATACGTGTGAAATTTTATTTGTTAATCCACTGCACTGATATGATATACATGTTGTAAATAAACCTCATGTTGTAAATAAATACTCTTTGGCTTTAAAATGTACAAACCGGTGTGATCTCACTTCATGTCATTTCCGTTTACGAGCCAGTGGTCTTGACAGTCTGTCTATCTATCCTAGGTCCTTCTTTTATACTACTTCCTTGGTTATCACTGCATATGCTTGACACCAGCAAATGTGTTTATCTTGGTGTTATCTGACCAAATGACATGGTACCAGCAATCCATATCTTAATGGATTTCAGCTTAGACAAAAACAAATGATCCAATTTGCTTTAAATGGTGTCAATGCATGCATTAATGCAGTGGGAATTTGAATATCACCGAAAGCAACACGCATGGCAACATGTACTGAGATTACTGAAACAGATTTTGTAAAAATGGGAAAAATGTGATGTAGTCAACCTTCTGTTGTAAGCTCATCAGATGTTGTATTAAGCTCAATTTATGCACATATTGGAAATAACTTGTGCATTCAGTCTAGAAATACAGGTTGGAAGTACAAAGTGCACAAGAAAGTTCTATTAATATAAAAGAATTGGTTTTCAAATTAGTCCAAGGGAACTAGGTCCTATAGGCCTAAATAAAAACATTGGTTACAGTTGCTAAGCATTTCTGATTAATTCAGTTTAAATCATGGAGGTATTAATAAACCTGGAGAAACATACCAAGTCCCGCCTCCCATTCATTCCAATGTGGAATGCTAGGCTAGAGAAATTCATCCAAAATCGAACAAAATTTTCAGTTGTCAAGATGGCATTTCATGGAGCTCACTTCCGACTCCATTTCATTAGGCCAATGAGGGCCCATGTTACTAATGGAGATGAGGGCGGCACACACCTGATGTGCACAGGGAGCTCGTTAGCATGAGCTGAGAGTGTAGCATTAACCAATCAGCATATGTCAAATGGAGTCGGATATGATGTAATTTCTGGAAAATGGCGACGAGGAAGTGCAATGCTAATTGGCAAAGCTAATCAGCCAAATCCTGACCCCCTGGTTTAAATAGCCTATAGGCCAGGTTGAATGAATAATATCATTATTATCATTATAATATCATCATGCTAATTTAGAAATAGGCCCATGTAGGCCTATGTTTCAAACGAGATATCATAAAATCTATATCCAAAACACATATTGTATTTACAGATAAAATGTGGGTTTACAGTGTAGACAAATGCCATTTAAGGACTTTCCTGCAGCCAATGATAAATGGAAATAAATGACACACCACAGACATTGTGCAGTAATTTGAAAGGCTATTGTTTTGACAGACACGCTGTACCCATTAGCCTATACTGGCTGCGTTGTAATCCATTTGAAATGACACCAGTTACAGATGCAATGGTATCCAAAATCCAAATTCAACACACACCAGTTAACTCATTGACTGCCAGCCGTTTTCAGAATAGAGAGTTCCATACTGCCAGAGGTTTTGGGGAATTTTGACTGTTTTTTAAAGAGCCACAGAATATTATGTGTTACGACTACATAAACAATGAAACTACCACAAGAAAGAGCAGACTCTCTTCTTTCACCAGAAAAAAAAGTTCGTTTCTACCCCTTTCCATTGCTTAGAAATCAGCAGGCGAACATAAGCTACTTTCTCCAAACACACCCGTTTTTTATCAAAAGAGGGAGAAAATTAGCGTTTTGTTTGACAACGTTAGTGTCTTGGATGCGCGTTTTTTTCGGTCTATTAGCACGTCAAACATCGGGAAAATGTCTTCCTTTGATAAGACCACAAAAACAACAGTAACAGGGGGCTTTTGGTAATAAAATAGACATTGTTGTAACAAGGTAAATATATGCTATTTACAGGCTGTGACAGCGAAAACTCAGTGATCAACAACTGGCTCTCAAATTCTTACCTGACCCGGAACTGTGAGCTAGCTGGGCACTGAAACAAGTCACAACTGCTATTTCCGTTTGCCCAAGGTTGATCTCCTTCATCTCCCACGATCGGAACACTACTCGAACTACTATGGCAGTGACACATACTCTGATCGAGTGTGAACTGCCTAAATTTCTCCGATTTACGTCTGCACTTTGCTAGCGGCATATTTAGCCATGTCATTAGCTTTCTCATACGGCTCTGGCTTGCTCTACTTCTCCCTTGGCCATACCTATGAATCTATGCTCATCTCACATCCAAAGTGACACACTGCCACCCTCAGGATCAATTTGGAACAACAATTTTCGACGGAGAATTCTGATATTTACAGACAAGGTTCCCTAGGTCTTTCTGCAGCCCTCCCCATTTAAAAACGCAGTTGACGTCTAAAGACGTCATTGGCAGTGAACGGCAGTATTTCAGTTGATGTCTAAAGACGTCATTGGCAGTCAATGAGTTAAAGGCTAGGCCTACTGGTTTAAACTCAACCGAACTGGTGAGGAGTCTTAATCCAGTAGCTCTAATGGTTCTACTGGTTGTCAGAATGGTATTCTAACTGGACCTAGGAGTCATAATCCAGTAGCTCTAATGGTTCTACTGGATCTCTAATGGTTCTGCTGGTTGTTAAATGGTATTCTAACTGGACCTACCAGTAGAAATGTTCGAAACCAGTTCAAACCAATAGAGACCAGTTCGGACCAGTTCACACCAGTAGAATTCCCATTAGACTTTCAACTGGATTTTACACTAGGGGTGCGTCTTCTATGGTTATCTGAGTTTGTGTAAACGGGGTCTAAATAGCAATCTGTGTCAAATCATGTCCAGAACATGTTTACACACAGCAATGCCCTCTTCCCAAATTGCAGGAGTACTCAACTACAAAATGAAAAGGTCCACTCACCAAATTTCCCAACTTTCCAGGGTCCGAGGCAGTCGCATCCAAAATTTGAACTCCAAACGAAAAAGATAATAAATCCACAAGGAACATTTGAACTATGTACAAACGATGTCAGACACATGTCAGTGTGAAAAGTTGCACTTCTTCTGTGCCACCAGTTCTTTAAACTTTGGCACAAAAGGTGTGAGAGCCAGGCGTAGGCACT
Source organism: Sardinella longiceps (assembly GCA_027497455.2). Taxonomy (NCBI): domain Eukaryota; kingdom Metazoa; phylum Chordata; class Actinopteri; order Clupeiformes; family Clupeidae; genus Sardinella; species Sardinella longiceps. The sequence goes on from JAODXP020003289.1 coordinate 19,278, forward strand.
GGTGCAAATGTTCATTGGTGAGTTTGCCCCTGTATTTGTTCTTCACCATTGTCATTGTTGAGAAGGCTGACTCACAGGAGTAAGTGGAAGGAAACATAGTTAGAATATGCAGGGCCATTTTCTGCAAGACACCTGCAGGGGCCATCTTTGTCCAGAAGGTGACAGGGTCACAGAGAGATTCCTGCAGGGCAAGGTTTTCTTGAAGCTCAATCAGCTCTGTTTGTAGAGAAGCAGCACTAACCCATGGGCAGACCTTCAGGGCTTCATTTGAGAATTCAGTCACATTTTTCACCAGGAACGGATTTTCAACACACAGCAAGATCTGTTTTCCCAGGGGGAAATCTCCAAACCGGGTTTCAAAATTTGCAATCAACTTGTCCACAAATTCCACAATTGTAGTGTTGTGGCTCTGCAGCTTGGCATTTCAGATTTGGGAAATGAAGCAGGCTTCCCTCTTGTAGGTCACTTTTGTAGATTTCCAGCTTCCTTTGAAAAGCACGGATAGCTGACATGAGGTCACACACTGTGTTATTTTTGCCCTGGAGCTTCAAATTCAAATCATTGAGGTGGTAAGTGATGTCTGTCAGAAATGCAGCAATTTCCATATTTTCATTGTTTTGGAGAAATTCCACAAATGGTTTTGCTTTGGGACTGGTTTGATTCAGTAGAAATGTTTCTAACTCCTTCCGCAGTGCCCAAAAACGCTCCAACACCTTCCCCTTACTAAGCCACCTGACATTATTGTGGAGAAGTAAATCATCATATTTTGCTTCCACCTCTGTGAGGAATGTGCGTAGCAGGCGATGCTGCAAAGCAGAGGAGGCCCTCAAAAAGTTGATTAGCTTCATCACAGTTGACATGATTTCTGAAAACTCCTTTCCCAAGCTGGCACACAAAACCATCTGATGAATGACACAGTGGTATGCCATGAGGTCAGGGTGATGTGCCCTTAAAAGGGAGACTAACCCCTCTCTCTCCCAGTCATACTTGGGGCTCCATCAGTAGCAATTGAAACAACATGCTTCAGGGCTATGCCTTGGTCTTGCAACATCTGCATCACAGCATCATAAATGTCACTGCCTCTTGTATGGCCAAGAAGGGTTTTGAGACCTAAGACATCTTCGACAAATTCACCCTTTTCTGCATCAAAAAATCTGACAAACACCAAAAGTTGGGCATTATCCGTGTTGTCAGTGGATTCATCCAAAGCCAATGAAATGCAATTAGCATTTTTCACCGCAGTTTTCATTTGGTGCAATAAATCATCTGCGAGCGTTTCGGTTCGTCTCACTGCAGTGGAATCAGACAGGGATATTTGGCTTATTTTTTGGGTAATGTCATCTTTAAACGGGGTCCCCTCATACAGAGCGATCGCTATTTCGTGCATACATTCCTTCACAATTTCGGCGTCAGTGAATGGTTTTTTGTGCTTGCCTAAAACCCATGACACTCGCAGTGAAGCCTCAGTCGCGCGCTCTTGCTGGGTTGCTGACCTGACTATCACAGTTCGTGACGCTTGATATGAACCTTGCATTTGATTTATTTTTCTGGTTCTCACCTCGCTGTTTTGGGGATAGCTCTGTTCGAAGTGCCCATGCTTTGTTTCATAGTGCCGCTTAACGTTTCCACTTTTTATGACTGCAACCGTCTCATTGCAGATTAGACACATTGGTTTTGTGCTCCCTGCAGGCAGCACAAAAGCATATTTGTCTGTCCACTCCGCCTTAAACTCTCGGTTTTCTGAATCAATTTTTCGTTTCTTATCGAGTTTGGAGCACGCCATGTTTAAACCTGTTTGCTGAAAACTGATAACTAGTCTAAATCACTGATAGGAAAAAAAGACGTGCACCCGGCAATATGGTTGCCATAGTGATGATAAACAACCTTATTTTTTGAGATCGTGGGAAAATATGAAGATGAAGGCTAGATACAACATGACAAATAATTACGCCTGAAACACTTTGAAAGTATGCTAATGTCAGACTGGGCTTAATCACGGGGAGGGGGAAATGCATGGATTGGGGAATGCAGGGTTGAGAGTCTTATTGTAGCTTTATGGGTAGCAGTATGTGGTGTTTTTCTGCTTTATTAGTATTGTATTGTACCGTGTGGTTTCTCATATATACATGTGTGTTTGCTGTGCTTGGTGTTACTGTTATGCTTATGACATGCCGTGATTACTACTCATTGCCCTAAAACCCCATCACTGACTTTGTCCTATCCTGTGTGAGCCACTTCTGACCTCCCAGCTGAAAGCCATTATTCATTTACAAACCCGGCCCCTGGGACTAATCAACGGGGATATTTAAGCTGACTGCTCCTAGAGAACGGGAGCCTCGCACTGCTACACAACGGGGGGGAGCGACGTGTAGCCTGCCATCGGAGCCGTGACGAACCGGGGACGAACGAACTTTCAACGCTCACAATCCAGCTCGTAAAGGAACGTAAGCCCCCCTGTGTGTGTGAGTGTGCGTGTGTGCTGAGTGTACGCGAGTGCAGTGGACGTGCTAGCCGCCTTATAGCTTGTGTTGTTTCCTATCCGAATCCAGACGAAAAGGTTTCGTGGTGTTTTCCCGACGAGGAACGGATCAAGACGACTAATCAACGCTCTCTAGCTGCTTGTAAAGGAAAGTGAGCCCTCCTAGTGTGCGTGAGTTTGGCGATATTGTATCCTCTCTGTGGTTCCTGACTGCTCTGCTTGCTCTTCTGCCTGCAGCGTTGTTGTGCTGGATCGGCGTAGCCGCTACTTCCGGGTTGAGAGAGGAGACGTGTCAGAGGGCACGTTCGAGTGCGTCTGGAGCGGCACAGGCGTCAGGCTTGGTTCTTCCTCCTCCAAATGAACTGTTCACTGCTCATGTCTTTCATGGGACTTTAGTTGGACTTGGCTTAGGCATACAGTACATGGAATGGACTTTACTTACTATATGGCTATTTATTGCTATTTTTTATGATGTTTAATATTTATTCTGTGATGTAAAAATAAAGTGTACATTTATATTATTATTTCTGTCTGGCTGTGTTTTCTGTGCCTTGGCATCTGAACTGAGGGGACGTAGAGGGGGCGCTGTTGCCACTGTGTGAGTTAAGATTGACAATAATAATAATAATAATAATAATAAATAAAAAAAATCTTTAAGACAGCTTTGGTCTCGGTCCGGATGACCATGCGTTTGGGTCCGCATCCGGACCGAGATCCACCAGTTGAGTACCCCTGGTCTACACCCTCCAATTGAGAAGGGGTGTAGCCCGCAATGTTGCCAGATGACTCGGATGTTTTCCAGCCCAAAACCCTCTCAACAACAGCCAGAATGGTATTGGACGGTTTTAAGACCATTCTGGCTGTTGTTGAGAGGGTTTTGGGCTGGAAAACATCCGAGTCATCTGACCACGGTATTATGACCCGGCAGCATAGCCTACCATGCTGCAATGGGAAAGGATCTATTATCTTTCACACTCATTGTCGTCACACACATGCACTCTTCACCCAACTCATGCTCTCTTTCTCCGTCACACTATCACTCTTTCTCTCTCAGACACACACTCATACTTTCTCACACATACACATTCTCTCTCACACACATAGTAATGGGACAGGGCCTATCACTTCCCCTCGATTTTGTCCCTAACACTCGGTTTGCGTGTTCACGTGTAAGTGTACGGTGTCCCAAACTTTCAGGGCCGAGGGATAGTGGCTTTCAGCCCTTCAAATCGCCCCTTCAAACGGTGGGAGGTCGGGTGCAGACTTCGAACGAAGTGAAGTTGAAGTGAAGATGAAATTACCCACGATTCTCTGCGAACTAAATCAGCTAAACAAAAAGATTGAGTGTCGGTACCCGATCTGTGTCCGAATGCACAAGCTGTGTCCCGTTCTCTCAGCTCTGGATAAGAACTTAAAGGGGAGGTTCGGTTTTTAACACATTTAGCCCCTTTTCTAGAGTGTCTAGGGTGCAATAGAATGATTGACACCAAAATTTGGATGATTGGTCCTGTCTCGAGTATTCGGCTATTTCAGAACCCCCCCTTCCTGCTTCAGACAGGCTAGCTTTAGACCCCGTTTACACAAACACAGATAACCATAAAGACGCACATGTTTCTCTGCAGTTGCACCTCTCTGTTACACTTATCCGAAGGTGAAGACGGAGAATCTCACGAACTCCGGGCAAGGTGGAGATGTCGGAGAACCCCGTCTTCAGACATGTGTGTAACTACCCATAACCGGAGCTCTAGCACCAAAGACAGTTGGAGCAAACGAGAAGCACCTACTTTCGGTAGTAGATTTTCACAAGGGGCACCACCTGGTTTTCAATGATGTCAGGACTTTTACCAATAAATCGTCTTTTTGGAGTTATCCGTTTTTTTTGGCATGTATCTCTCATATTCTGTAAGTGTTTAACATGATTTCAAGACTAATGTTGCAAACTGTTACTGTTGGCATAACTATCAGATGAAGCTGCCAGGCAGTAAATAGCCTACTAAAATTTCAAGTTGTTAGCGAGCTAATGCTAGCGATCTAGCTAATGTAATGTTTTACATTTATATTTGAGATGTACTTTATTGACAGCCTGCGGGTATCATTACTGAGTTCATTTTAAGTGGACAGAGCAAACGTGAACATAGTTTACAGCAATATGTGAGGTTTGAGCAAAGTCCAAAACGACTAGCTTATAGTTAGCATATAGCTATGTCGTCATGGTAACTGCCAAACAAACCCTCTCTGTCTAAAGCTAAAAAGCACACTTGATTCATACAACATTGTTTTGCAGAGGAGCGATTGAATTGTCATTTGTTGGTTTCATTAATGATCACAGACAATATTATGGCACACATACATTATATCATTTTATAATTTCCTAAGGGAAAATGTTAATGATGTGACGTAACGTGAGCCTGCTGCTAATGCAGACCGAAACACTTCACGTTTGTGGCCATCTGCTACGATGTTGCTCCCTTGAAAGATCTTTGATAAAAGTGTGACGTGGTGGTTAATTGTCACCGCCTTTCTTAGCCGTTTTTGATGTTTGTGTAAATGCGATTGTTTTCTTACTCGGGGAGGGGAATATACCCGGTTTCTTGAAGACCCGGGAAAGTGTAAACTAAGCCTAAATACCTTATTTAGTATGGAGCCTACCACTTTTGACGTGCGGTTCACCAGTTGGTCGCGAGCGTAGACGTAAGCATGAGACACCGGAAATGGCCGATAATAGGTGCTATTCACCTTTTTCACCTGGCCGCCATATTCCGTACGAAAACGAGGCTCGGGTGCTAATCTAGAGGAAGTGCCGACAAAACGTTAATTTATTTCAATTCAATTTTATTTGTCGAGTGCTCAAATACAGTGCATTGTCTCGCCGCGCTTTACAGATAGTAGCCTACAGGAAGCATCCATGAGAAACAGGGGCAAGGAAAAACTCCCTTGACTATGAATAATAATTAATAATTATTAAAATAAAAACTTTAATGACGTTGCTTTCCACATGCGAGGTAAACTCCATGTCATATGCAACTTGCGGCAAATCCATAACGCGCACCGACACGTTATAGCAAACAATACCGTTTTTTCAAAAGGAGAGTTAACATTAATCTCTCACTTCCATCTGCATTCCACGTGTTGATGTTTGTGTCGCATGACAAATGACGCAAGTGACACGGTGAAATTTTATCTCATGTGGAAAAGCTGTTCAGATCGCAGCATATCCGATATGTATCGCAATTGACACCGCATGGGTATGTAAGGCGTAACAGATTCGGAAAAATACTAACGGTTTTTCGCTGTTCAGACCACCTGAAATCAATTCTAGATACAAACTGGATATGCAAAAAATCGGATTTGGGATGCCAATCTGAAAGAGGCCAAAGAGGTGATGGAAAGGAGTTGGTATATATCCTTTGATTGTGTTCATCTGCGATCCCTGCAATACTGCCCACCTGCCCTTAGCCCTCAGATTGATTTGAGGGAAGATGTGCTGAGTGAAATTGTGAGTAGCAGGTGGTGGTTCAGCCAGGAGAGAAAAAGAACATGCCTTTCAAGAAAAAAAGGCAGCACAGGCTGATGGAATTCCTCTCAGTGTCGAGATTGAGGTGGGAAGCTCATCCTCAGTAAGATATGTTTCCATTCATGATGAGAATCTTTCGTATTTCAATAAGTTTGGGAGAGTAATGTGAAGTAAAGTGAAGTATGACACGGTTATAAGTTTGGGAGAGTAATGTGAAGTAAAGTGAAGTATGACACGGTTAACAACACCTGGCATTACCATTGTGTCAAGTCCAAGCAATCCTGCATTGACAAAGCCATTGCTAAATGGCACCTTTTCCAGACTAGGAAGGAGCTCTTCAAGGGAGAAGAGAGTGAGGACAGTCAAGAAATTGAGGATTCTGAAGACCGGGTGGGACAAGTTCCCTCAGGATATTTGCTGTATCCCCCCAGAGATAAAGACTTGAAGAGAATGATGACATACATTCACCGCAAGAAAAGGCTTCCAGTAGACTTGCCTGAAAAAGTGCATGGGTTGGAAAGTGAGACCGGTTTGCCAAGATGACTGATGCCTAAAGAGTGTGTTTGTCCAGAATGTGCTGGGGACCTCGGTGAACCCTTTACAATCAGTGCATCAACAAAAAATATCACTCTGAAGGGAGTTATTGAGGGTAAGTGTCACAATTAAACTTAAATTGACTGTTATAATTCTTTTTTTCATGTTGTAAATACCACCACTGTTGTATAATGTGTATGTCCTTGATTGTAAGTCGCTTTGGGTAAAAGCGTCTGGCAAGTGTAATGTAACTACATACCCCGATCTACGCGTGTATTTCAGGTGTGACCACACTGGGGAAACAATGTAGGGCATGTTCAATGGTCATGCGGTACCAGGAGTGGGAGGAGCGCTTGCACAATTTCAACGACAAAGTCATTCTAACCCTCCATTTTTGCTTATATCTTCGAAACTGTCTTCAGGTAGATGTCAATTATGTGAAATAGTTATAAACGTGATCATACTGCATGTTAAAGGTGTTCAATAAACATTCAATATCTTTCTGCACTGCTGGTCACCAATTCAGCAATTACAATTTGCATGCAGACTGCAAGCTGACAGTCATGACATAAGGCCAGAAAATATTCCATTTGCACACTATGAAATTACTAATTTGTAATGTTTTATTCCAGACTCACACAGGTCTTGGTCGAGCCATTGAGACCTGGGAGCTGACTTCTGGACAGAAGTACCCAAACCCAAACAGCATCATACATATCTGCACTTTGAAGCCGCCACTGAACACGTCTACAATTTTGCATGTGTCCGCTGCGGATACCACCCCCTTTGGTGGTAATGGATCTTCATAAGAGCTGTGTCTTTGGCTTGGCAGGTACAATAGATACAGACGGCAAGTACGGTTAACGCCCCCAAAGTGCGAGGGTGGAGTCAGCGTGGGGGATAACAGAGGCCAATTTAACATTATGGTGAATGGACAAGGTAGAGAAAGTTACTTAACAATAAAAGATCGCTAAGTAAAATTGAACAAAGTCCATATTAGATGTTTTGTCTAATCATGACCTGTTTGCCTACTTGTGTTTAGACTAAAATAATTTTTCCATCATTAGTTTATTGCAGTTACACTAACAGAAATGTCATGAGCCGACTCTGCTCCTGTCAAAAGTAAAGCAACTTTCAATCACAAGTCTGATTAGCTCAGTTAAGCAAGCTAAAGTTAGCTACATTTACTGTGGTGATCAATGAAGTTGATTATCTGTAATCCACGTGTTACCCTGTGGTCACACGGGAAGGCAACTGGGCAATTTGAACAAGCAACTCAGTTGCCAAGGAGGCGTGACTCGTATGAAGTTAGTTGCTACCGTTCGTTGCTAAAATATGCGTCTGGTAGCAACAACGTATATCGCCACAGATGTATTTTTGTGTTACAAAACCCATGTTTTCAGTTTTATCTTACCTCATTTGCCGCCTCGTTTTACAAAATATCAAGTCATAAGTCCTTAACTTGTTAGGTTGTCAACAGATAAATGCGATTTTTGAGTTAGCTCCGCCATGACAGGTGTCAGATCAAAATTCTTTTGAAAGTATGCCGTCACGCATGGCTTCACTCTGATTGGCGTTTATGACGAATCGCCTGGTTAAATCGCCCAACTTTTGCAGAAAATAGCCTGCATTTCTATTTTTCCCCGCCCACCAGGCGATCTGTTGCTCAGTTGCTCGCCGTTAATCGCTGTTGCCTACTGTCATTGAAAATGAATGGGAACTAGTCTCCCAACACCAGTAATATTATCGCCCGTGTGACCAAGGGGGTAAGGCGAAATTCACGCAGAGGGTGACGAAAACCCTACAGCAGTTGGCCAGACTGCTGCAGGCTCGGCTCTCGACACGGGTCCAGGACTGGCTCGCCATCTTCTGGAAATCTTCTTCAACAATTCCGGAAAAAACAAAAACCAATCTACACAAAACAATGTGCAATATTACTAAATCTTATCTATGTTCACAATGAGAACTCATTTAAAGAGGTTTTGCTATAGCATCAAATATTCCACAGGCATTACACTGTAATACTGACATAAGGCTACTCTGCGTCTCAGCTGAAGCAAGCTGAAACTAGCACACACTAACGGATGGTAAACCAACACGGCTAGTCAAACCTGAGCAGACAGCATACTTTCAAATAGCTCAGTGAAATACCCGTAATTCACAAGAAAAGATAACAACAATACATGTTCACTTAAAGTGTCGACTTAACATCGAGCTAACATCCATTTTCAACATTTTAGCAAAGCTAATTCTACACACGTGGGTTCAACTGAACACACTAGCACAGCATAGCACACGGATAGGCACGTCAAGTGCATTCATAGATTAGAATGAAACAACAAAAGAAAACGTGGAAATACCACTTATACTCAGTAAATAAAGGTGTGTAATGTGCAATAAATACTTCGACTGGTTTTTATGAGCTTTCATGGTCTTCAATTCACCATAATATGAACTACTCATTGATATTCAGCAAACGTGATAAAATAACTCACCGAAGCTCTTCTTAAGTTCAAAACAAAACTAAAACTCCTTCTGACGGATGAAAAAGGGAAAGTAAAGTGTAGTGTTCAAAAAGTATTACGCTAGGTACTAATACTGTTCTTAATTCGAAGTTATATCAAATTATATCAAAACTATGTTGTCCGGTTCAAAAAAAGGTTGCTCGCAGGTCACTAGAGGAGCAAGAGAGAAAGAAAACTGCGCATGCGCGAACGCATAGTGGCTCTGAATCTAACAGGGCTACACTGGCATGAATGGTTATCATTTAAATTCAAATGCAACATATGTGTGACTCAAGTTTTAAATCAAAGTGGACCGAAAAGTCACGTTTATCTGTCCATTCACTCTCAACTCAGAAGGTCCCATATGCTAAACCGGAAGTTAGCATGTGCAAATCTGAGGGAGTGTTTTGCTATTTGTAACATAATTTTGAAAATTGTGTGTAAATTTTTAGCACACACAGTGCTTCCTGAGCTCGTGCCAAAGCTTTAATTTAGTTTTGTTTATTCATTGCTTTTTATTTGTTATTCTTGTCTCTAAGGTGTTTTTGGTATATTTTTCTTATTTTATTTATTCATTGCTTATTTATTTATTTGTGCTTCTGGAATTGAAATGTGTTTTTGTTCATGTTTGTTTGAAATAAACTGTTTTGAGAGTTATAATTTTGTTTTATTTAAATCATCCAATGTATGCTAATGGTGTTGGGAGCAACATAGAAGTGAACCCCCCACAGCTCATAAGTGACGTTCAACATCCTCCCATGCGACCTAAGAAGTGCAAGTCTTCTCCCTGGTCTCAATGGCGGAGTCATTGGTCCCGTTTGACTTGAATCATGAATTTCACATGAATTGTGTTAAAGATGGATTTTTTTTTTTTTTGTATCGTACTATAACGTAGCAATTGGATAGCGGGCCGTGCCGCGTGACTAATGAGCCCTGCGGTCTGTAAACAAAGGGGCCTCATTGAGAATGTATTCACTGGAATTACGTAGAGAACACCGAGTAAGAATATTTGGTTGATGTACGTGTCCTGATGACTTTTTCCGTTTGACATCAAACAATCTGTGTGTAGGCAGTTTGCGTGACTTAAATATCGCAAATACTCTGTTTATAATCGGAAAAAGAGTCATTTTCACGAATCTAACACTAGACAAAATGCAAACGAGTTGTCAAATGCATTCACTTTCCTATCTATCAAACGCAACTTCATTATTTCCAGACTAGCGATAGCACATGAGAACCCGGATGTTCAATAACGAAGCAGGACGTTGACAGTGACGAAGTAAGGGGCGGTACTGTGAGGGCGGTTTAGTGAGGACTGGGCGTTTTAGACGAGACGCAGCTGGATGATATTGCCATCTCCATGACCCCCCTTCATCCACTGGTGACAGTTGTGAGTTTCAGATTAACCATCTCCCCCAGTCCTCTTGTCATTTATTGGCTCTGGAACATGTTTTGTTAGCCTCATGCTCAACAGAAACCAAGTTATAAGTGAGAGTTGTGGTTGTCGAGAAGAATGGGGGGCCCTAGAGAAACATTAAAATTCTTCTCTCTGCATCTATACTGACCCGTTCTTTGCTCCAGCCCATGCAGATGGCCCATGGTGTTGCCCAAAGGATTGTTGAATTGAACATTAAACATTAAAGGTGAACTTCGTTCCTGCATGGTTTCAGCACAATTAATCTACAACTCACAACTGTTTCCAGTGAATGAAGGGTGGAGGTGGTAGACGGTGGGCCGAAGGCCTCTATCTGCTTTACTTTTTTCACTTTTGGACAAAACTGGAGAAGAGTAGTTGATTTTTCATATGTGCAATACATATTTTTTTCTAAGCTTATTTCCGCTTGTTGGCAGCCTCAACTCGATCATATATTTGAGAAAATCAGGGCCACACGTACTGCATACCAATCAAAAAATCGTATTCGCCTCACGTGGCTTGGGAAACGCCAATGAAGACTCGAGAAAGACAGAGTGCGAGACTGTTTGAGGAAGTAGGAAGACGACTCGACAGGGAGAGGTTGGCAAGCAAGCTGGATATCACGGAATTTGCACTATAATGTGTGTAATGATGCATGTTACCAACAAATTACTATTTTGACAGTGTAGTGTTTATAATTAAGAGTCTCCGTTAACCTACCTAGCGTGAACGAACAGAACTATTCAAGGTCTATTCAACATAATGTCCATAACGATAGAGCACAGCTAGAGCTATTGCTAACTGTTTTGCTAACTGCTGATGTGTTTGGACTTAAGTATAACTTAATATATCGAACAACACACCGATACAATGCCCTGTACACTTTAAACTAATGTCCGTAATGTTATCTTGGTGATTGTCATTCAGTTTAGTATAATGACATCTATGTAAGTTAGCTTGAATCATGTAAGTTAGCTATTTTTGACAGATATATTTTCTCCATGTCACTGCTCTTTGTACCTGAACGCATGATGTGACAAATAAATGTACTGAATCTTTCTAGTTCTGCTGTTCAATCAAGCCAACACCTTGTTACATTATGTGTGCCTAAACAAGCATTCAAGTAAATAAATTTGAACTTTAGTCTTCGATGGTCAAGGGCTAAAGCTACCTCTTTCTCTGAGCAGAAAGTGCAGGTGGGTAGGCTACATTAGCTATTGAAAATAGTACAGATAGATATTATAGCAAATAGACACTAGAGTCATTACAAAGTAGGCCTACATTTTTTTTAATCCCATGTGCTGATTTGCCTTTTCCATTGATATAAAGATATCTTATTGACAAGAAGGTGTCTGCAATTCATCTCTACAACAATGAAACAGGCTACAGTCAGCTACAGCCTAATAATGCCTGAAACATTTGTGTTACTGCAGTTAAGCATAGTAAACTGTCATTACTAACATGTTAGGATATTATACACATTTTCTGTGGTCAACAAAAGGATTGTGAAGAAACATTGTCCTTTATAATATGCAAGCACTACCTTAATGATATAACCGAACCTCTCCTAAGACCTGAAGTTGAAGAGATTCTGACAATGGGTCCAGCGTCAATTTTATTGTAATGTTTAGTAACAACGATTGTTTGTAAGCCAACTGTTTGCTTATGTAACAGAGTTAATGAAATGTAGCCTAACACACAACGCAAAGAAGAGTAGAGCCGCTACACTTATAAGTGATAGCCTACGACTTGCTTCAACCTCTGCTGCTGATAGCTAGGCTACACTATAGCAGATAGTTCTTATTCTTATTCTTATTAAGAATTTCACCGTTGGATTTATAAAGTCAATATTCTGCAGCATGCCCAGACAGGAACAAGGTAAGATTTATACAAAAAGTGGGTTGACAACTATTATCTGAAGTTCTATGATCTAAAATAAGCCATCTGAAGGGGATTTTGCAGCGTTTTCTGACATTGCTGCTTAGCTGGTGTTTACATTCCGAGGCGGGTCCTATTGAACTCTTACTCGATTGGTTGATTTTTCCAAGGACTCAAAATGCCGACATTTGATTGGGTTATACCTATAGATTTCCTTGCATATGCCCGAGGAAAATAACGATTAAAACCTACTGTTTTTGACGATATATGATCAAACCAGAGCTGCCAACAAAATTTTGTTAGGCTTAATACCATTTGTTTATATCACAGATGAAAACTTGTCTACTCTTCTGATGTTTTTTTACAAAACAACACGAAAAACGCCCTCAGCCCACCGTCTATGGGGGTTGGGGCCAGGGAGATTGAAAAGGCTCCAGTCCTGTTAAAAAAAAGGCAGAGAACAAATCCCTTTCAATCACTCAAAGTAGAGGGTACACTGAAATGTGATCTGAAAAACAAACTTAAAAGGGGTAAATAGGGATAATTACATTAATAAACAACGGGGATTGACTGATTGGCTTGTCACTGCACTTGTCAACAAGAATAATGAAGGTAGAATTGCACCAAACCATGAGACTAACTAGCCATCCTTTAACTGTGAGAGCATGAGAGCTTGATTTTTTAAAAACACTGCTAATGGATGAGAGTGCATTTTGTTGGGTAAACTTTAGTCACATGCCC